>JAJQQW010000021.1:50847368-51009868 GCA_025583905.1 Ia io | reverse complement strand
GCTGTTCAGGCTGTAGGTGAATATTCTGGATTTGTTCTGAAACTCACCAGCCTACCCGAGTCCCCTTCACCAGTGACCTGGCCCTCATCTTCTCCAGTCCGGTGTCAGGGGGTCCCCCTAAGCCCAGTGAGCTTCCTCCTCTTCTCAGCATTTTTTAAAAAAATATATCTTTATTGATTTCAGAGAGGAGGGGAGAGGGAGAGAGAGATAGAAACATCAAGGATGAGAGAGAATCATGTATCAGCTGCCTCCTACACACCCCCTACTGGGGATTGAGCCCACAACCCAGGCATGTGCCCTTGGCCGGAATCGAACCCGGAACCCTTCAGTCCGCAGGCCGATGCGATGCTCTACTCACTGAGCCAAACTGGCTAGGGCAGCATTTTCATCTTGACTCAAGAAATAGTTTGGTGCCGCCAACGGGTCGGGAGCTCTCAAGAGGCCATGTGTCTGTGATTATAGTTTATTTACTGTATAATGTAATGATGGAAATTAGGGGAGAAAGGATGGGTTATTCATTTAGAGAAAAAAAAATGTCTTCCTGTCCTAGCTGGTGTGGCTCAGTGGATAGAGTATCGGCCTGCGGACTGAAGGGTCCCAGGTTCCATTCAGGTCAAGGGCACAAGCCGGGGTTGCGGGCTCGATCCCCAGTAGGAGTCGTGCAAGAGGCAGCCGATGCATGATTCTCATCATTGATGTTTCTCTCTCTCTCTCCCTCTCCCTTATTCCCTGAAATCAATAAAAATATGTTCAAAAATAAATAACTAAATTTCTTTCTTACATTGTATAGGTTAAATGTAAGCAATAAAACCAGGCAAACTGCTAGGTGAAAATACAGAGAACGGTTGTAAAGAGGAAGCTGGGCCCTAACCGGTTTGGCTCAGTGGATAGAGCATCGGTCTGCGGACTCACGGGTCCCAGGTTCGATTCCGGTCAAGGGCATGTACCTTGGTTGCGGGCACATCCCCAGTGGGGGGTGTGCAGGAGGCAGCTGATGGATGTTTCTCTCTCATCGATGTTTCTGAATCTCTATCCCTCTCCCTTCCTCTCTGTAAAAATTAATAAAATATATTTTAAAAATATATATATATATATTTACCAGGGAGGAAAGGCACTGGTTAGTGACTGCGGCTGTAGGGAGTTGCGTGTGCGCTGAGGGTCAGGAACACGGATGATGGTGCGTGAGGAGCTGAAGAGGGTGGAGGGAGGAGGACACTGGAGCCGTGTGCCCACCGTGACGACGGAGACCTTCACTGGCTCCCATCCCACTCGGAGGTACTCCTCCCAGTGTCCTTCCCACGGCCTGCAGGGCCCTCCGCGACCCAGCCCCGGGCGATCCCAGCCCTGATTCTGCACGTCTCCCTCCCTCTCCCTCCCCGCTCCAGCCACACTGGCCTCTTACTGTTCCTCTGACGTGCCGGGCTCCTTCCCGTCTCCGAATCTTTGCATCGGCTCCCCCCCTCTTCTGCAGGTCGCTCCCCCTGCATGCCGGTGTGGCCTGCCCGCCCTCTTCATCTCGGTTCCTGTTGGAACAGTCCCTCTTTATGTAGGTTTATCTCCATCACCTTATCTGAAACATACCCCCATCACTCTCCATCACTGGTTTTCTGTCGGAGTCTTTAACCCCGCCTGGCGCTGTGTGACCTTATGTCTAACAGCTCTCTCCTCTGTTGGAACAGGAACTCCACAAGGGGAGGAACTATATTTTGTCCACCGTTGTGGTTCCCAGCTCTCAGAACAGTGTAGCTGGTACAGGGCAAAGTAGGTGTACAGTTGTTTGTGTGGAAAAGAACACAATAATTAATACACTGAGTGGCCAGATTATTATGATCTCTGAACGCATAATAATCTGGCCACTCCGTGTGTGTATATATATATATGTATATATTAGAGGCCGGTGCATGAACTCATGCATGGGTGGGGTCCGGCCAGCCTGGCCAGGGGGGAGGGGACATGGGCGGTTGGCCGGCCTGCCTGCTGGTCAAACTCCTGGTTGAGGGGACAATTTGCATATTAGCCTTTTATTCTATAGGATGTACACTGAGTGGCCAGGTTATCATGCGTTCAGAGATCATCATCATCTGGCCACTCAGTGTAAATAACCATACAGGAACACAGCCGTGAGGTGAAGCCTGAGGAAGGGGCGGGCGGCAGTGGGGAGGAGGGGTTCAGCAGGAGGAGAAAGGGAACATCTGTAATACTTTCAACAACAAAGATTAAAAAAAAAAAAAGAATGAAAGCTTTACACCGAGAAGAAAAGAGAAGAAACTGTTTCGTGCACGCACAACTGTCAGCCTACGCTTGCCACCCCCTGCATTTGCCAGTTTAACCTGTGAACGGACAGAGGGAGGCGTTCCATGGAGGCAAGAGCCCTGCCTCTCCTCCGGCCGCCGAACTGGCGATGGAAGGAGAAGCAGAGGGCGCGAGGTGTGGAACACACAGCCCGTCACCCCAAGGGCCGCTGCCGGGGTCCCACTGTGATTAGTGATGTATTTGTGTTTAAGTCTCCCACACTGCAGTTTGCTTTCTATTTATCCCATCTGTTCTTTTCCTTTGTTTCTCCTTTGTGGACTTTTAAAATATATATATATTTTATTGATATTTACAGAGAGGAAAGGAGAGGGATAGAGAGTTAGAAACATCGATGAGAGAGAAACACCGATCAGCTGCCTCCTGCACACCCCCCACTGGGGACGTGCCCACAACCAAGGAACATGCCCTTGACCGGAATCGAACCTGGGACCCTTGAGTCCGCAGGCCGACGCTCCATCCACTGAGCCACACCGGTTAGGGCCTGCGGCCTTCTTTTGGAAAAATCAGGTATTTCCCCTGGCTATTACTGTTCTAGTGGCCACTCTAGGACAGTATGCCTCTGTTACTCGTGAGGCAATAATCCTTTCTCCCTCCTGGAACCCTCCTCCTGGAATTAGTACAAACCACTTCCTGGACAAGACAAGGCCCCGACAGTGGTTTCACTCTAGGACATACGACTAGTACATGTTACACATGGTTTATAGTCACTCTTCGGGGCTCTCAGCTTCTTTTTAAAAAATATATATTTTATTGATTTTTTACAGAGAGGAAGGGAGAGGAAGAGAGAAACATCCATCAGCTGCCTCCTGCACACCCCCCACTGGGGATCTGCCTGCAACCAAGGTACATGCCCTTGGCCGGAATCGAACCCGGGACCCTTGAGTCCACAGGCCGATGCTCTATCCACTGAGCCAAACCGGTTAGGGCATGGGGGCTTTTAAACTTCTTCCCGCGTTTATGCTTCCATGTCCTCCCATTTTTCTTCTCCCTGAAGAACCCCTATGGTATTTCTTTGAGTGCAGGTCAATACTTTCCTCCCAGCCTGAATGGTTTCTCATTAGCTCCTATTCTTGCTGGGTCAAATAGGGTCATTTAAAATTTTTTTCTGAGGTGAAGTAATTTTGGGAAATCCTAATTCAATGGAGAGAAAAAGTCTAGACATTATGTTAAGAAAATAGAGACAGCCGAAACTGGTTTGGCTCAGTGGATAGAGCGTCGGCCTGCGGACTGAAGGGTCCCAGGTTCGATTCTGGTCAAGGGCATGTACCTTGGTTGTGGGCACACCCCCAGTAGGGGGTGTGCAGGAGGCAGCTGATCGATGTTTCTCTCTCATCGATGTTTCTGGCTCTCTATCCCGCTCCCTTCCTAGCTGTAAAAAATCAATAAATATATTTTAAAAAAGAAAAAGAAAATAGAGACAGTGCAGCATTAGAGTGAAAAATGAAGATTCAGAAAACTGAAAATGATCAAGGGTGAGTCACTAAGACAGGCGTCCTCAAACTACGGCCCGCGGGCCACATGCAGGTGATTTTGCCGTTTTGTTTTTTTACTTCAAAATAAGGTATGTGCAGTGTGCATAGGAATTTGTTCATAGTTCTTTTTAAACTATAGTCTGGCCCTCCAACGGTCTGAGGGACAGTGAACTGGCCCCCTGTTTAAAAAGTTTGAGGACCCCCTCACTAAGATATGGCGTGTTTATACCTTGTAATATTATCCATCCAACAAAACTAGCAACTGTAAATTCTGATGGCTTCTAGGGAGACATGGTGGGTTGGTGTGTGAGGGGAGGACAGGGGGGTGGAGGGCTTCCAATTCTTGAACTTAAAAAGGGAAAGAATTCACTGAAGGTAGAAATACTGAATATTACTTTCTAAGTTTCCTTAATGATGACAAAGTTGTATGAAAATTCTGTTTTATCACATCAAAATAAGTATAAAATATCTGAAAGGCAGTCAGATCTCATCTCATTGGCCAGGAGAAAAATGTCAATAAGACCACTGGAACCTGGAATCCATCTGTTGGTATGTGCAGTGTAAAAATGTCTCCTAAGAATTTTATCTAGCAAAACCTACCTCAGCTCACCGCCATCTACAGAAGAAATGTGTGAGGAACAGTTTTGTTTTTTTTTACACAAAATTTTAAGGTGTTCGTATCAAAAGTCCGAGTTTTTATAGAGATGATGGTTGACAGGCCCACACTGTCCAGCACAAGATTTATCTTTTTGTACCCAACTCGTGTTCCCTTCCCTCGTAAAGCCTCCCTCACTCCACTCCCCGATCTCCCTGGTTATGAAGTGTCGTAGAGATGGCAGCTGATGTACGTATTTTGCTTGGAGTCATACTTTTGTTTTCCTTTATAGGCTGCTTAACATTTTTATCCATGTCCCAGGCAATAGCGGCTCATATATTGACTCATTTCCCCAACCCCATCTATATATATAAAAGCCTGAGTGACCACTTGACTGTTCAACCAGTAGCTATGACATGCACTGACCACCAGGGAGCAGACACTCAACGCACAGGCATAGAAACATGGAACAGACTGATGAATCTCAGAGGGAAGGGGGGATGGGGAGGGCAGGAAGAGATTAACCAAAGATCTTACATGCATACTATAGGTCTGGTGCACGGATTCATGCACCAGTGGGGTCCCTCGGCCTGGCCTGCGCCCTCTCGCAATTCGGGACCTCTCGGGGGATGTCGGAGAGCCGGTTTCAGCTTGATCCCCAGGCCAGGCTGAGGGACCCCACCAGTGCACAAATCCGTGCACCGAGCCTCTAGTTTTTGTTTAAAATCACTGACGTGCTTAAATACATCTTCAGTGGGAGAACTATGGGAAGAATAGGAGTGATGTTTGTATTTGACGACCACTAAGACTGGAAACACCCCAGAACTGACTCCACTGGGGTCCCAGAGGCCCCTGCCACTTTGGGCCTCCCCGTCGATTGCTGGGTTGAGGGGAGAGCTGGCATGGGTGCCAGTAGGGCTCAGGACTGAGCTGTGTGGCGGAACTTCAGCATCTGACCTGCCAGGTCAGCTGTCCACAAGTGTCCCATTGAGTGCCATCCGTCCGTCAGCCCAGCTAAGAGCGGGGATGGCCGTGACATGCCACCCCTAAGGGGCATGTCTGTGACCAGCAGCAAGCCCTGGTGAGACTGGAGCAGATGCGTCCCTTAGGAAGGATGTACGCTTTGAATTTCTAGGGAACATACTAGGTCTTGTCCCATGTTACAAAGAAGATCCTTAACTCAACACGCAGGAGCCGAGCCAGCTGTCCTGTAACATTCAGATCTCTCTCGCTCGTGGGAGGTTGTGTGTGCCCCTCCAGCGAGAGCTGTGGGTGTTTTTTATGCACTTCATGACCACATGGGAAATGTTCACTATTTAAATTAGTTAGCAGTGCTTAAAATTACTCTTATTTTGTCTCTTAGGTAGCAGATAGGTTACCAATTGTCTTTGAGACTCAGTGGGGTTATCAAGAGCTGTTAGAGAATCTTTTGTTGCCTCTGCTTGTTCTCTGTGATGGCGTACGTTGGTTTAAGTTATATGTGTGTGTGTGTGTGTGTGTGTGTGTATGTATATATATATATATATATGTATTTAAATATATTTTTATTGATTTCAGAAAGGAAGGAAGAGGGAGAGATAGAAACATCAATGATGAGAGAGAATCATTGATTGGCTGCCTCCTGCACACACCCCCACTGGGGATCAAGCCTGCAACCCGGGCATGTACCCTTGACCAGAATCAAACCTGGGACCCTTTAGTCTGCAGGCTGATCCTCTATCCACCGAGCCGAATTATATTTTTGCAAAATGAGTATAAAACTTGTTTACTATTTTATTACATATATATTTAATTTTAGAAAATCACAATTACAAGCATTAGTAGGATAGGATATGTATGTGTATATACAGGATGTATATATAGATATGTCTGGAACATTCTATTGATATATCTGGGACATTCCACTGTAGAGTTTGTGGGAAAATGCTGGTTTAGACCATGTTCATCTTGGAAGTCTTAACTCATGTTCCTGTCTTTCCCTTGAAGCCTTTCTTCCACTTCCACGGTCTATCTTGATTTTCCATATTGAGAAACGCTCTAGCATTTAGTATGAAAAACGTATTATTTTACACTTGACTGTTTGGTGGTGTTATTGCCCATTTTTGCATGTTACAAGTTTTTTCTCCATCAGTAGCGACTAGGAAATCGTACACTTAGCATCAACACTAAGCAGAGAGAAGTCATCCAGTGATTACTTGACATGTGTTGCTCAGAACCTAAGATGCTACCAGAAATTTCACTCTATGTCATATTTCTCTCCAGCAGTAGAAGCGATTTAGCTCTTCACACTACACCCGTGTGAGGGTGAGAACACCAGTTGGACAAAAATATGTTTATGTCATTTCAGGATTTGGTGACATTTGGGGATGTGGCTATAGATTTCTCTCAAGAGGAGTGGGAATGGCTAAATCTTGCTCAGAGGAATTTGTACAGGAAGGTGATGTTGGAGAACTACAGAAACCTGGTGTCACTGGGTAAGGTCTCCCCGTAATTCAGAATCTCCCCATAGGGCTCCTCCCTCACATAATGTTTGGGAAGCTTCTGATGTACTGCACTGAATTTCTCTTCCTGGTGTTCCCCCAAATAGGCTAGGTTTTGTAGAATTGGCAGCTTCATTAGACTATCCCTACAACTTCCTCTTTCTTCAAAACACTTCCTCTTCCTTAACTCTCTCTCTCATGCCCCCACCCCCACCCCCCTCCTGAGGACCAAGGGCTTCATCTGATTTCAGGGCCTGGCTAATTCCCCCTTTATTTCTTCTACGCAGGAGTTTCAGTTTCTAAGCCAGAGGTGATCTCACTCCTGGAGCAAGGAAGAGAGCCCTGGATGGTGACGAAGGCCAGGACAGGAGGCACATGCTCTGGTGAGTGAGAGAGAACGAGGGAGGTAGAGGCCACTGCCGGAAAACCAAGCTCTGCCATTCTGAAGGGTTCCCACTTGCCATTGGTATTGTCTGGGGGCTTCCTTAAAGGCTCCCGGCCTGGGACACACCTCGAGGCATCTTTTAGCATGAGCTCCCCAACTTGCGCTCCTGGTATACATTCTCTCACAGGGTCTCCTTGTCCTTGCCTTTTAGTTTTGCACAAGTCGCTCCAACACATGAAAATATCCAGATACAACAATGCCTCTATTTTTCCTTTTGTCACTCATTTCTTTTTGGTTGAAGGATTGATTCATTTAGTTTTTCACTATTTTACTAACACTGCTGAGCATCTTTTCATGAACTTATTGGCCATTCATATATCTTTTGTGAAGTGTTCCATTTTTTTGCCCAGGTTTTCAGTGGGTTGTTTTTCTTCTTATTGAGTTGTAAGAGTTCTTTCTTTAGGTAGTCTTAGTACAAGTCCTTTGTCATTTGTATGTACTGTGATATATGTATGCCAATTGTGGTTTGGCGTTTTTGTTTTTCTACTGCTGTCTTTTGCACATTTGAAATTTTCAATTTTCATAAAGTCCAGTTTATTTGTCTTGGTTGGTGCTTTTGTGCCATCTCTAAGAAATTCTTGCTACCCCCAGGTCACCAACATTTCCTCCTATTTTTTTCCCCTAGGAATGTTATATTTTAATTTTTGCATTTGGGTAATGATCCATTGAGCTAATTTCTTAGGTGAGATAAAGAATAAGATTCATTTTCCCCCCTTTGGATATTCAGTTATCCCTGTACTCTTTATTGTAAAGACTTTCCTTTCCCCATTATATTACTTTGCTGGTACCCTTGTTGAAAATCAATTGAACGTAAATGCAGGGGTCTAGTTCTGAACTCTGTTTTGTTCCATTGATCTACATCTGTCCTTTTACCAGTACCATACTGTCTTGGTATCTGTAGCTTTTTAGTAAATTTAGATATCAGATAGTGCAATTTGTAAAATTACTTTGGCTACTTTAGAGCATTTGCATATCCATGTATAAAAAAAAAGTATTCAAAAAGCCTGCTGGGATTTTATTTGGGATTGTGATACATCTACATCAACTTGGGGAAGAATTGACATCCTAACATCATTGTTTCTTTAGCCATTTCTTAAGGTTTTCTTTCTCTTAGCAATATTTTATAGTCATCCAGTATAGTGGTTTAAAAATCTAAAAAAAATTTTTTTCTGAGTCTTATTTTTGTGTGCTATTATAAATAGAATTCTTAAAAACTCCCATCTTCCAGTTATTTGCTGCTAGTATTCAAGAATGTAAAGTGATTTTTATATTAACTATCTTACAACCTTGCTAGATTCATCTAGTAGTTGAGCATTTTCTGCATAGACAATCATATAATCTGCCAATACAGTTTTATTTCTTCCTTTCTGATCCTCATGCCTTGTTTTTCTTGATTTATTATAATAGCTCGGGTCTCCTGTACAATGTTGAATTGGTAAGAGCACATATACTTGCGCTGTTTTCAGTCTTAAGGGGAAATGTATTCAATCTTTCACTATTAAGTTGATGTTAGTTTGCTTAGATGCCCTTTCTCAATTTTAGGAAGTTCATTTCTATTCCTGATTTGCTGAGAAATTTTATAAATATAGTAAAATATTCTTTCTACATCTGATTTTTCATCTTTAATCTGCTGATGTAATGATCATTCATTGATTTTTCACATATTAAACCAACCTTGCATCCCTAGGATAAACTATACTTGGTCATGATTGTGCTTTCATATTATCCTGGATCTGATCTGCTGTAATGTTATTAAAGGTTTTATATTTATGTTCATGTGCAACTAGTACATTTGTGAACCATGATAGGAATTTTGGGTTGATTATAAAAGTGGTGAGAAACAATGGAGAAATATTGTTTGATTGGGGGATGGAAAGGGAAAGGCAAATTAAGGCCTGTGGCAGATTAAAATAAAGAAATTTGATAAAAAATTACTTCCATACAAAGGCATCTCAGCTTCAGGAATGAACTGAAATTTTACATTTGTTTGGAAGGTATCTCACAGAAAATGATATTCAGGAAGACATTTTTCAGACTGAAAGTTAAACCATAGAGCCCATGTACACAGCCTAAGGCAGCTAATAGTGCCTGGTGTGTCTTTGGGTCTGGGGGTCTTATGGAGGTTTTTTCGCCACACTGACATTATGAAATTAGCTTTTCTAAAAATAATGAACATATCTTGAATGTAGGATAAACTGAGGCAAAAGAAGAAGGGTGTTTGGAGATTGTTTTACATATATTGTGATTTTAAATAACCTCTTCAATATTTAATTTTCATGATAGTTACCTTACTGGTTATATATGATGGATTTATGTCCTTAATCAACTCTTAAGTTCTTAGGTATTTTATTCACTGATTTTTGTTTTAAAAGTTCTTTTCTTCTGCATAATCACAAAAGACTTTTTTTCTTGCTATCTTTTAGATTGGGAGTACGCATTTAAAAACAGTGAGTTTTCATCAAAGCAAGTCATTTATGAAGAATCATCCAAAGTAGTGACAATAGGAAGAAGCCATCTCAGTTACAGCCTTGATTGCCCCAGTTTGAGAGAAGACTGTAAAAGTGGGGACCGCTTTAACAAGAAGTCGCAAAGCAAGGAGGTACATCCTAGTCAACTGATCATCTCTCATAAGGAAATCCTTTCTGAAGATCAAAGTAGTGAATATACTAAATCTTGGCAAACTTTCCACCAGGATGCAATATTTGCTATAAAACAGAGTTTTCCCACCAAAGAAAGAATACATAAGCATGAGCCACAAAAGAAAAAATACCGAAAAAAATCTGTTGACATGAAGCCTAAGAAAGTCCATGTAGAAAAGAAACTTTTGAAATGTGATGAGTGTGAGAAAGTTTTCAACCAGAGCTCATCCCTTACTCTTCACCAGAGAATTCATACCGGAGAGAAACCCTATGCCTGTGTGGAATGTGGGAAAACCTTCAGCCAGAGTGCAAACCTAGCTCAACATAAGAGAATACACACTGGGGAGAAACCCTACGAATGTAAAGAATGTAGGAAAGCCTTCAGCCAGAATGCACACCTCGCTCAACACCAGAGAGTTCACACTGGAGAGAAACCTTACCAGTGTAACGAGTGTAAGAGAGCCTTCAGCCAGATTGCACACCTGACTCAACATCAGAGGGTTCATACCGGAGAGAGACCGTTCGAATGTATTGAATGTGGAAAGGCCTTTAGCAACGGTTCGTTTCTTGCTCAGCATCAGCGAATTCATACAGGGGAGAAACCTTATGTATGTAATGTGTGTGGGAAAGCTTTTAGCCATCGTGGTTACCTCATCGTGCATCAGAGGATTCACACCGGAGAGAGACCCTACGAGTGTAAGGAATGCAGGAAGACCTTCAGCCAGTATGCACACCTCGCTCAGCACCAGAGAGTCCACACTGGAGAGAAACCGTATGAGTGTAAAGTGTGTAGGAAAGCCTTCAGCCAGATCGCATACCTCGATCAGCATCAGAGGGTCCATACTGGAGAGAAACCCTATGAATGCGTTGAATGTGGGAAGGCCTTCAGCAATAGTTCATCCCTGGCACAACACCAGCGGAGTCACACGGGAGAGAAACCTTACATGTGTAAGGAATGCAGGAAAACATTTAGCCAGAATGCAGGCCTGGCTCAGCACCAGCGCATCCATACTGGAGAGAAACCTTACGAATGCAATGTGTGTGGGAAAGCCTTTAGTTACAGTGGCTCTCTTACCCTGCATCAAAGAATTCACACTGGAGAGCGACCCTATGAATGTAAGGACTGCAGAAAATCTTTCAGGCAGCGGGCACACTTGGCTCATCACAAGAGAATTCACACTATGGAGTCTTTCCTGAATCTCTCCTCTTCCTCAACCTCCATGTCCAGTCATTTGCCAAAAGCTATAGGTTTTATCTCCTAAATATGCCTTGAATCTCACTCCTTTTAATCATTTCCACTCCATCCTCTTCATCCAGTGCACAATAACCTACTTGACATGGACTATGGAAATAGCTTCCTAACTGGTTTACTGTGTTTACCACTTACTTTGTCCGTTGTCACACTGCAGACAAACCTATTAAAAATAGTTTGATCATATCACTCCTCTCATTAAAAGCCCTCCGTGGCATCCTATAGTTCGTAGGTGAAAGCATACATTCCTCAAAATAGCCTAAAAGAACTCCCTCCGATACCTTGTTCCAGTCTACCTTACAAAGCCCTATCTCATGCCAACATCCATCTCATTCTCTGAAGACTTATCCAGAATTAGGAACTCATGCCCGCATCAAATAGATCTTGGTTCTAATCCTTGCTCTTCCATTTTTTAGCCTTCTAATTTTGGAGAAACATTTTGTCATTTGTAAGCTTCCATTTTATGTTATAGAAAAATAATGTTACTACCTCGAAAGTTAATGGGCCCTAAGCTGGCTTGCTCAGTGGTTACAGCATTGGCACTTGGACTGAAGGGTTGTGGGTTCAATTCTGGTCAAGGGCATGTACCTCCATTGCAGGCTTGAGCCCCAGCTCCAGTTGGAGCGTGTGTGGGAGGTAACCAATCGATGTGTCTCTCACATCGATGTTAATCCTCTGTCTCCCCCTCCCTTCCACTCTCTCTAAAAATCAATGGAAAAAATATCCTTGGGTGAGGATTAACAACAAAAATGTTAATGAGAACATTAAATGAGATAATGCATGTAAATGGCCCAGCAGAGTGCCTAGCATAGTCTCTCAATAAACAGTGTAAAATGAAAAGATATTGTGATATTCAAAGAAAACGTGATTATCTTAACAATGATTAGCTGAGAAATAGAAAAAGCAGCTCAAGTCTCAGGTTGTAGAGATTTTTGATTAGGAACAGTGGTCATTGTTCTAAAGGTGGGTGACCTAGGTATCTAATACAGTAGGATTGATGTTCAAGTACAAGATAATAGAAAGATGATGGCTGCCATATTTCAGCATGACTATCTAGGAATATGACTTTGTTGGTAAGAAAAACTAACTTCATTACATCTTAATTCTAAGCCGTCAGATTTTAAAAACCAACTTGTGATAAGTAGAATTTACTTAATGAGATGTAGTCTTCATTCCCATTTAAACAAAGGCAAAAAGATACTTAAAAGGAAACATGAAAAATAAAGGGTGTTTGACCTCTGCTCCTAATTCCAGGGGGATGCATTATATTACGCCTATGCCATTTAAAATAGAAAAAGTTGCCCTGGCCGGTTTGGCTCAGTGGATAGAGCATCGGTCTGCGGACTGAAAGGTCCCAGGTTCAATTCCGGTCAAGGGCATGTACCTTGGTTGCAGGCAGATCCCCAGTAGGGGTGTGCAGGAGGCAGCTGATCGATGTTTCTGACTCTCTATCCCTCTCTGTAAAAAATCAATAAAATATATATTTTTTAAAAAAATAGAAAAAGTTGAGCTTCTAAGCTGTAATTCTAAAACTAGAGAGGAAAAGAAACCAAAACTATATATGTCAATACTCCTAAACTGGCTGCCTTACAAACATGTTTGATTTGGTATGCATCAAGTTTTTTTTTTTTAATTTGTAGATTTTTAAAAAAGAGAAACATTGCTTTTGTTGTCCCACTTATTTATGCATTCATTAGTTAATTCTTGTATGTGCCCTGACCAGGCGGAGAACCCATAACCTTGGTGTATCGGGTCTATACTCTAACCAACTGAGCTACTCAGCCAGGGATGGTATGCATTAAATTAAAAAGGGATCTGAATACCTTTAGTGGGCATGTGTTTTCCAGTTCACTACAGTTCAAACCACTCCCTGTTCCTTATATCTGACTTTTACACTTCATATTGTGTTCTCTTTGAGAATACAGGCAATGCATTAACCAACCCACATGGATACAGGTACAAAGAAAATGATGCATGTTAATAAAGGGTGAAAGACTTGAGCAGACATTTATCCTTCTGCAGGGAAGACTCAAGTGTTACACTGATGTTAGTAGGCCCCAAATTCACCCACAGATTCCTTGTACCTAATGAAATCCTAGTAAGAATTTCTTAAGGCTTGAAAGATTGTCTCTGTGAACATACACATATACATTCAATCAGATTTACATAATAAAGGTGATGTTTCATGCCGGTGGCTTAACAGTATTGGCCAAATTGACTCTGCTCTGCACAAAACGATCCACTCATTCTTTTATCCACTCACTTTTTTTATACAAATGTGAAACAGTGAGTCAAGGACACCGGAACATACTTTATAGAGAGAACAATCTTCCTAAGTGACATGAGATCCAGAAGCCACACACACAAAGATTCTAGGTTTGATTGTGTAAGAACTTTATTAAGTATAGAGTCAAAGACAGTATAAACAAAAGGTTTAAACATCAGAATGTGAGGGAATCATTAACTCATGAAATTCATATTCTTAACACACAAGTGCTCGTACAATCACTTAGAAAATGGCAATTCCTCCCCCCATGGGCAGAGTATGACTAGGCAACAGGTGACTGATGAACTGGTAAGTACTGAATCTCAGTAGGATCACAAGAACTACAAGGTAAACCAGTGAAGTATTTACATTGCAAAAGCAAATGAAAGGAGATGCTTCTATGTGCTGAGTGAGGACAAATGAATTACATAACCTTTTGTGAATGGCAACTTGTTGATACCAGAATTTTCATGGGCCAAGCCAAGGTTTTCTTTTGCAGCTAACAAACAGCACACACTCTATCTCCCAAGAATGGCAAAGGCACCAAACAAGCAGGAGAGGGAGGGTCAGGAAGGATGGCTAGACCAGGTAGAACTCTACTCATTCAAAAATTAAAATCCTAGCCTTGCAGAGGCTCTATGGAATACGGGGAGAGTCAGTCTTACCCAATTTCCTTTACTAAAATGGGAAAATCCCCAAATTACATAAAAATAAACATGCCAGCATCACTGAAATAGGAAAGCGATACCATCTCGTATCGCACATTATGAAAAGTAGACTACAGAAACAGCTGTTAGGGCCACACTAAAAGAACACGCCTGGATCTTTGGCACTCTCTACCCTCTGGTAAGAGCGGCATAACGGAGAAAGCGTCAGCAGAACAAACTCTGAAAAACTAGACGAATACAACCCAACACGGTGGGCAAGATGTAACGGGATGAAGGTGCTTAAAATTCCTCTAAGAATCCTTCATTCTAGACACTTGTTTGAAGAGCAAAGGCAAGTTGGCAATGTCTGGTAAAATATGTCTATCTTTTGATCTACCAATCTACCCTTCAAAAATATTGGTGAAACCTTACAAAAGCATGTGTAGGAGAATGTTAATTGCAACACTTCTTTAAAAAAATAAATCCTAGACCCACAGTGGTCCCTGCCCTCGCTAAATGCTTTATGAGATCTGCACTTCTGGTGAAGATGGAATTAGAGGGAATAGTTTACCTTCCCACCTGAAATACTAACAAAATATATAACACCGTGGTGTTTAAGAGACTGGTCACTGGGCAACGAAACAGGCCCATGGGCAATGAGTGAGGGGAATACCGGACTATGATTTCCCCAGGGAACCACATGCAGCGTTTCCAAGGCCGTGTGTGGTCTGAGTGGAGGCGATGCAGCTGGGAGGGTAAAGGCTGAGGGGAGAGGGGAGAGGCTGAGGGGAGAGGGGAGAGGCTGAGGTGGGGAGAGGTCACAGGATAAAGTGCCTGAGGATTCTTTCAGGAAAAACAATGCAGACATCTGCAGCATCTTTACCTGAGTAAAAACTCTAGTTTTTAGCTGCATCCTGAACAGGACGTGCGTGTGAGGAAATCACCTGACATTGAGGAAAGGACCCACAGCGTTATAAGGAGAAATAGACAAATCCACAATGATGAGATCTTGACATGTATCTCTCAATAGAACAAGTAGACAGAAAGTCAGTACGGATATTGAAAGCTTAGACAACACTACGTGCGAACTTGACCTAATAGACACTTGGAAACTTCCACCCAAGGACAGAATATACATTCTTTTCAAATGCACAAAGCACACAGACAGAGACAGACCATATGGCAGGCCTTAAAACCCGTCTCACATTAAAAGGGGTTGAAGTGCCCTAACTGGTTTGGCTCAGTGGATAGAGCGTCGGCCTGTAGACTCAAGGGTCCGAGGTTCGATTCCGGTCAAGGGCATGTATCTTGGTTGTGGGCACATCCCCAGTAGGGGGTGTGCAAGAGGCAGCTGATCAATGTTTCTCTCTCATCTATGTTTCTAACTCTCTATCCCTCTCCCTTCCACTCTGTAAAAAAATCAATGAAATACATTAAAAAAAAAAAAAGGGGTTGAAGTCGTACAAAATGTTTTAGTGACCAGAATAGGTTAAATTCACAATCAATAACAGATAATTGGAAAACCCCCAAATATTCGGACCTAAATAGCCCAATTTTTAGTGACCCATCAGTCAAAAGAGAAACCAAAAAGGGAAAATAGAAAATATTTGCATGAAAGAACACAGAATATCAAAAGGTTTAACAATGCTTAAAAGGAAATACACCACTAACTGCTAAGTTACAAAACTCTCACATCAGTGACTTCAATTTCCACCCTAGCAATTTAGAAAATGAACAATAAACACCAGAGTTAGCATAAAAATGGAAATAATAAAGATAATAAAAATTGATCTTGTGAGTTTTTATTGATTTGAGAGGAAGGGACAGGGTAAAACATCAATGTGAGAAACATCGGTCATTTGCCTCCAGTAAGTGCCTTGACTGGGGATTGAACCCGAAACCTAGCTATGTGTGTGCCCTGATTGGGAACTGAACTCGCAACCTTTTTGGTATACGGGATGACGCTCCAACCGAGCCACCTGGCCAGGGCGATCTGGGAGATGTTTTATGCTTATTTTACAGAACTGATGTGACAAATTTAAATGAAAAAGGAAGTACCCTTCACAGATAGAGTTTTCTGTCAGTTGTGATCCAAGTTAGAGTGCCCTACCCCATCTGGTCACACATTCCACAAAGCTGTCTTAACAATATGTGGGTGTTTTCAAAAATGGCTTTTGCAGCCTGGCTGGTGTGGCTCAGTTGGTTGAGCATTGTCCCAGGCTCCAGGAGTTCATTGTTTCAATTCCAGGTCAGGGCACACGGCTGGCTTTTAGGCTCGATCCCCAGTAGGTGGGGGGTGTGCAGGAGGCAGCTGACAGATGTTTCTCTCTTGTTGATGTTTCTGTCTCTCCCTCTCCCTTCCTCTCTGTGAAATCAATAAAAGTTTTTTAAAAAACAGCTTTTGCAGAGGGAAAATGCACAGAAAAGCATCCAAATGTATATAACCAATTTACAAAAAAAGAACTCTGATTTTGTCTTAGGTATGCTGCACAAGCTAGGAGGAGACAAAGCTATTATGGGGAACAGTTCACAGGAGAAGAGCCTGGTCCAGAAATCCAGGGGTTTTCCTGTGTGTCAGTCTGTCCAAGGTGCTGTAACAAAATACCCCAGACTGGGAAGCTTCAACAAAAGAAACTTATTCCTCAGAGTTCAGTAGGCCGAGTCCCAGATCAGGGAGCCAGCATGGTGGAATGCTTCCGGGCTGTAGACACCTGTCTTCTTCCTGTGTCCAGACCTGGCAGAGAGAAAGCGAATCTCTCTGGTGCTCTTTCCTTTTAAGATCCTAATCCTGTCATGACGGCTCCACTCTCCTGTCCTCGTCTAACCCTCATTACTTCTCAAAGGCCCCATTTCCAAAGGCCATTGCATTGAGGGGTTGGTTGGACTCGCAACATATGAATTTGGGAGGAGATACATTCAGTCCATGAGAACCCATTCTCCACCAATTACTTATTGCACACCAGTGTTCTTACATGAAAATACTGATGTTTATCCATATAAATATAGACAAGTTATTTTCAAACAAAATAATTTCTCTCTGCTCTGAAGTTCCTCAATCTTCAGTATGTCATGTTTTTCTTTCCTTCATTAGCCGTGAGGCTTGTTAATCATGTCATCATTATCCACTCCAGGATTCGCTTTTCTTTATTATCACCCACAAATGTCTGTCAGCTGAAAGTGGTACCCTGGTTTTCTGGGAAGTTCCTTCTTTTGTGTGATAGTTCTCATTCTATGGGACAAACTCAAACTCTTCATGTGATGTTAAATCAGGCTCAAAGCCCCATCCAAAAAAATGGACAGTTCCACTATTTGTTGTATGTGACCAATAAAATAGCTACAATTCCACTTTAAAATAACTTTAAAACTACACCAGAGCCCGGCTGGTGTGGCTCATTGGGTGAGGGTCCACCTATGAACCAGGAGGTCATGGTGCAATTCCCGGTCAGGGGCACATGCCTGGGTTGTGGGCTCCATCCTCAGTGTGGGGCATACAGGAGGCAGTCGATCCATGATTCTCTTTCATCATTAATGTTTCTATCTCTCTCTCCCTCTCCCTTCCTCTCTGATGTAAAAAATATATTAAAAAAACCCACAAAACATATAAAGGAAAACTACATTGGAAATAAAATATCAGTGATTCTTATCAAATGAAGAATTGTCTTTATGAAAAATGACCTACCCAAGCAGCTGAGCTTAAGTAAGACCTATGATAAGGTCACTGCCTCAGCTAATTTCAGATTCTTAGGTCAAAGTCATCAGGGACTTTTGCCCTTTGGCTTTCAAAGGGGGAAGCATCATCAAACAGCCCCGTTTTTACAAAATGTATGTTCTCTAACAAATGCATTTCCCGCTGCCTCTGTACCTGCTACTTTGAGACTCGGTCTTTGCTTTAGTAACACCCTTAGGTTTTTTCTTCTGAATGTGTATTCTGATGTCGAACCAGGGATGAGCTCCGACTGTATGCCTTCCCACATTTACTGCATTCGTAGGGTTTCTCTGAGGAATGACTTCTTTGATGCCGGATGAGGTCCGAGCCACTGCTGAAGGCCTTCCCACACTCATTACATTCATAGGGTTTCTCTCCTGTATGACTTCTTTCGTGTAGAATAAGGGAAGTGCGTTGACTGAAGGCCTTCCCGCAGGTCTTGCACGTGTATGGTTTCTCTCCAGTGTGAATCCTTTCATGTTGGGCAAGGTGCGCGCTCTGACTGAAGGCCTTGCCACACTGATCGCATTCATACGGTCTGTCCTCAGTATGAATTCTCTTATGTCGAGTAAGAGATATTCGATGACTGAAAGCTTTCCCACATTCCTCGCACTGGTACGGTTTTTCTCCTGTATGAATTCTCTGATGTTCAATAAGAAATGACTGGCGGCCGAAAACTTTACTGCATTTGTTGCATTTGAAAGGCTTCTCTTCAGAATGAATGTTCTGATGTATTTTAAGGTTGGCAGTTTCAGAAAACATCTTCCCACATTCCTTACATTCAAAGAGTTTCTTCTTCCTTGTATGAACTTTCTGATGTTGAATAAGGGATGAATGCCGATTACAGACCTTCTCGCATTTATTGCATCTGTACAGTTTCTTTCCATTATGATTTTTTAGATGTAGAATAAGGGTTGAAAGCCGCTGGAAGACCTTCTCACACTTGTCACATTTGTAGGGTTTCTCTGAAGCATGAATTCTCTGATGAAGCATGATGGATGAAATCCTATTAAAAGATTTTCCACATTTTCTACATTTATAAGGATTCTCTAAATGGTGGCTGCTCTGCTGACTCGAGGCCTTCTCACCCTCATTAGTTTTCTCTCCAGTATGAGCTCTTTTATGTCGAACAAGGACTGATTTCTTATGGAAGCCTCTCTCACATTTACTGCATTCATGGATTTTCTTTCCATTGTGGATTTTCCTCTGACGTGAAAAGGATGGCCTTCGAATGAAGGATTTCCCACGTTTTCTGCATGGGCGGGCATTTTCATCAAGGAGAGTTTTCTGATGTATCCTGAGGGTTGGACATGGACTCAAGGCCTTCCCACGGTCAGAGGTTCTTTTCCCACTATGACTTTTCTCATGTAGAAGAAGGGTTGTTCTCTGCGTGAAGCTTTCCCCACATTGATCACATTCGTGGCTCTTCCTTACGTTGTGAATTCTCTGATGAAGGAGGAGGGACGAGACCTGTCTGAAGGCTTTTCTACAATGACTACATTCATAAGGTTTCTCTTCAGTATGGGAATTCTGATGAAGTTTAAGAGATAAACTTTGACTGAAGGTTTTCCCACAGTCATTACATTTTAAAGACTTCTTCCCTGGATGCACTTTCTTGGGTTTCTTTAGGGCTGAATTTTTCTTGCAGCCTCTCTTCCCTGTGGGACCTATTCGTGATGTAGAAACTGGTTTCTGATAGATGCTTTGCCCAGGTTTGTTGCAATGATCTGGAGGTAACTCCTTGGTTTCACATTTAGACCCTGAGTGTGAAAGACATCAACAAATTAAACATTTGTTTTCTTATTTTTTAAAAAAATTGTTGTGTAAGAAGCTAAGTTGAATTGACAGAAAATTTACTAGAATGTAAGTGAAAAATTCATCAAACTTTACCACAATAATCCCATTTTTTAAAGTTGAAAATATATGAAAGCTGTGCATTTAAATCGAAAGTGTCCTTTCTGGGAGAATGGATTGCAGTAATATTTTCCTTCATTTTGATTTTTCCCATTTTCTGAAATGTACATGTCCCTTAAGAATATCAAAATTAGCTGAAACCGGTTTGGCTCAGTGGATAGAGCATCGGCCTGCGGACTGAAGGGTCCTGGGTTCGATTCCGGTCAAGGGCGTGTGCCTTGGTTGCGGGCACATCCCCAGTAGCGGGTGTGCAGAAGGCAGCTGATCGATGTTTCTCTCTCATCGATGTTTCTGACTCTCTATCCCTCTCCCTTCCTCGCTGTAAAAAATCAATAAAATATATTAAAAAAAAAAGAATATCAAAATTAATAGTCATTTAAAATGACTAAAGTAGCTCTTTGAAATGCTAAAGAAGTGAAAAACATTAGAAGAGAAATTTATTATTTTTTATTTTTTAAAATATATTTTATTGATTTTTTACAGAGAGGAAGAGAGAGGGATAGAGAGTCAGAAACATCGATGAGAGAGAAACATCGATCAGCTGCCTCTTGCACACCCCCTACTGGGGATGTGCCTGCAACCAAGGTACATGCCCTTGATCGGAATCGAACCTGGGACTCTTGAGTCCACAGGCCGACGCTCTATCCACTGAGCCAAACTGGTTTTGGCTAGAAGAGAAATTTAAAACTGCTTGAACACCTTTTGATATTTTCCCAGAATTAATGTTAAGAAAAAATAATACTGTGAAATTTGAATTTAATTAGGCTGATTAAATTGGAGGCAGGATGGGCTTTTAACTAAATACTCATTTTTGCAAGAGTCACTGGGAACTCTCTTTTGAAGAGAGAAACCATTTACCTCAAGTTCTGTACTTTGTGAAAAATATCCTTCAAGAGTGAAAGAGAAATAGACTTTCTCAAACAAATGTTGAGAGAATTCATTGCCAGTAGACTTGTGCCATCAGTCTGAGTGGAAGGTGACCCCAGATCTTGAAAATCCTCTCCGGCTGCACCTCAGCAAGGACACGAAGGCCTCATTAAGAATTGCTGGACCACTCCTTGTCATGCCATTCTTGGCTACATTTGCCTTGCAGGAATAGTTATACTACTACTCTTTGTTCTAGCGGTTCACTGCTGTGACCCCCCACTGAACAGGAACAGGGGGAATAACATACTTCCCTTAGTTATACCTGTATGTTCCCACTCTCCCTTGCAACTATGTCCATCCTGCCCCTGCTTAACCAGGACCCAGGATGACACTATTGTAAGTCTTTCCTCTTATCAGGGGAGCTAGGGCTATACTGGAGTAAAGCTCTGTATATGGAAAAGACAGGGCTACTGGAAGGTAAGCTCCGCAACCACTGTCAGGGATCCTCAAGCAGTGCGTACGTCTGCTGGGCCCGTAGAGGGGGGACCAAAGTTTTGTTGACCCATACCGAGCCAGGGAAGCCCTCAGACTAGAAACAATCAAGCAACGACAGGAAGCATCCAAGGTACGGTACCCAGACTAAGAACTCTACCACAGAGACAATATGACTTGGATCCCCAATTCTATCAGCTCCTCGGTTCAACCCACCACCTCCTCAACATTACCAACCCTAATTTGGCTAGGGATTGTTGGTTATGTCTTCCCCCAGGACCACTCCTATTAATGGCTACCCTGGTAAACAAAGCTAAACCAGGGAACTTAGCAGAAGAAATAATAGGACCTGTCATGGCCAATGTGCAGCTAACTAATGTTGCTCCTATTTGTTTCAGCAGTATCCAGGGCCAACAGCCAACAGGTCGCCTCCCAGATGATCTATGCAACTCCACTCTGAAGGCTGAAAACACCACCTACCCCTGGTGCCCCCTGCAGGAACATTCGACATGTGTGGGACCACTGCTTACCCCTGCCTGCCTGCAAACTGGACGGTAGTGTGCACTCCTGCCTATCTAACCCCAGACATGTCTATCATGCCCAACAAGCAATCCATTGAGACCCCCCTTAAAGCAGTAACTAGATATAAAAGGGCTCTGCAAGTGATTCCCCTTCTAAAAGCACTCGGGAGTTGCCGGTGGCATAGGAGCCAGGGTAGGGGAAATAGCTCACTCTGTCTCCTCTTATCAAGTTTTAACCTAAGAATTTTCAGAAGATAGAGAGAGAGTAGCCGAGACCCTAATCACCTTGCAGGATCAAGTTGATTCCTTAGCCACAGTAGTACTACAGAATAGAAGGGGATTAGACTTACTAACCGCAGAGAAAGGTGGAATCTGCCTCTTCTTAGGAGAAGAGTGCTGCTTTTACGCCAATCAGTCAGGCATTGTCAGGGATAAGGATAAGGATCTAATTGAATGAGCAACAACAACAAAAAGACAGGAGCTATCCGAGTCCTGGGCTGCTTGGGGGGCGGGGTCTGGAAATGGCTTCTCCCATCGGCAGGACCACTGTTAATGCTACTCACAGCTGTAACCTTAGGACCATGTCTTCTAAATTTAACTCGCGTTATCTCATCTCGCCTAGATGCCTTTAAACTTCAGATGGTCCTACAAACCAGAAGAATTCCCTACAAACCCTTCCGAGGAAGAAACGGGATGCTAACCCCTTGGTCATCATCCCTTATTAGCAGGAAGCAGCTAAGAGTGGTCGTCGTCCCTGTTCATCGTAACATACCATAGTCGTCGTACCACTAAGAAAAGTCTGTGGGACAAGGGGTGGGGGGATGAGAAGGCTAAAGGTGAATTCTTTCTATAACATCTGTTTTCCTCTAAGGGAACTTCCCTCAAGCAGAACAATGTAACCCAGATGGGAAAATACAACCTATTGCCCCTTTTCCTGCAGTCTGGGCTAGCAAGATTTGTTGCCTGTTTGCTCACATTACAGAGGCCATAAATCGTAAAATGATACACAAACCCCAGAGAGGGCTGTCAGTGCTGGTGCCAGTTTCAGGCCCTTAGGTATGGTCTCATGACCCCCATCCTACACACGGAGCTTTTTACAAAGCCCCCGAAAGGTCCAGAAGCCCCATTCCATATTTGGGTGACAAAGAAGCCAAAAAAGGTATAAAGGAAAGGCTTCCACTGGATTGCTTTGCTCAGATTTTTGAGAACGCCGGTGTAATAAAGCTGTGTAACTCCATTTCTCTAAGCATTGCTTGGCTTTTCTCCAGTCTTCTATAACACTTGAACACCTTTTGGTATTTTCCCAGAATTAATGTTAAGAAAAAATTTGAATTTCATTAGGCTGATTAAATTGGAGACAGGCTGGGCTTTTATCTAAATACTCATTTTAGCAAGAGTCACTGGGAACTCTCGTTTGAAGAGAGAAACCAGTAACCTCAAGTTCTGTACTCTTGTGAAAACACAGGCAGTCCTCGGGTTACGTGGGAGATCTGTTCTGACGTAACTCGATTTTCGCCGTAAGTCGGAACCCACCTACCTCAGCATCTATGTCACTCACATGGAGCACATACACAGTGGTAATGAAGTGAAATAGTAAAAAAACATTTGAAAGAAAGGTAACAATTCCTGACCTTTACTTGTGGTAAATAAATTAAAAAAAACATAAAGTACATCCTCCTATACAATAAGAGGAATATGCTAATTATCCGTTACGACTTGAGGCATAACGACCGTGTAATGACCAGATCATGGATCTGCAGGAGGGTGGGGCAGGGAACTACAAGTGGGCTGCGAAAAGCTATAGGAGGGGACAGGGCAGCAAGCTATGATGGGGGCAGGGGGGAGCTACAGGAGGTCGGGACAGCAGGCGGAGAGCTACAGGAGGGCGACAGAGAGCTACTGGCACACGGATTCCCGCGCAGGGCTACTAGTATGTACATACAAGGGTAAATACTGAATTATCAGTATTTATCAGAGATGGTAACGTAAGCACAAAAAGACATACGAGTCCGACGTAACCCGAGGACTGCCTGTATCCTTCAAGAGTGAAAGAGAAATAAAGGCTTTCTCAAACAATTGTTGAGAGAATTTGTTGCCAGAAGAACTGCCTTGAAAGAGCTGTTAAAAAGGGTCCTTCTAAGAAGGAAAATAATGTAGATCAGAAACTGGGACCTACACAGAGAAAGGAAGAGCACTGAAGAAGGAATAAGTGAAAGCAAAAAAACTCTCTGACTTTTCTCCTTTTCTTTTTTCCACTGAGGATATGTTTTTATTGCTTTTTAGAGAGAGGAAGGGAGTGAGAAACATTGATGTGAATGTCTTGGATAATTATAATTGGATTTGAATCTCAAAGTTGTTGAAACAGAGATAATAATATCCTATATAATAAAAGAGTAATATGCAAATGGATCCTAAGGGTGGAATGCCTGGAACGACCAGTCGCTATGACGGGCACTGACCACCAGGGAGCAGATGCTCAATGGAGGAGCTGCCCCCTGGTGGTCAGTGCACTCCCACAGGGGCAACTTCGCTCAGCCACAAGCCAGGGCGATGGCTGCGAGTGCAGCAGAGGTGGTGGGAGCTTATAAGGATATCCAACTGTGGGCCTAAGTTGGCAGGTGGACATCCCCCGAGGGCTCCCAGGCTGCCAGAGGGATGTCTGACTGCTAGCTTAGGCCTTATCCCCTGGGGAGCAGGCCTAAGCCAGCAGGTGGACATCCCCCAAGGGGTCCCAGACTGCGAGAGGGCACAGGCCAGGCTGAGGGACCACCCACCCACCCCCACGTGCATGAATTTTCATGCACCGGGCCTCTAGTATTAATTAAAAAGGCCCAGGTAAAGACTGCACCCTTTGTTAATTATGAAGGCTGGCTTCCCCCAGCAGAAAAATGTGGTCATTTAAAAAAAATACATATTTTATTGATTTTGTATAGAGAGAGGAAGGGAGAGGGATAGAAGGCTAGAAACATCGATGAGAGAGAAACATCTATCAGCTGCCTCCTGCACACTCCCTGCAGGGGATGTGCCCACAACCAAGGTACATGCCCTTGACTGGATTCGAACCTGGGACCTTTCAGTCCACAGGCCGGTGCTCTATCCACTGAGCCAAGCCGGTCAGGGCATCATTTTGAAGTCAAGCTTTTCCCCTGCCGGCAGTAACCTACAAAAGAATATGGCTACTTTGCATTTAAATGGCAACAGGCTGCCTCCAAACTTGTTTGGAAACTTAAAAAACTTTGGAAGTTTACTGAATTAAAAAATAAAATTTAGCCCTAGCTGGTTTGGCTCAGTGGATAGTGTTGGATTGTGGACTGAAAGATCCTGGGTTTGATTCCGGTCAAGGGCACATGCCCAGGTTGTGGGCTCAATCCCGAGTAAGGGCATGCAGGAGGCAGCCAATCAATGATTCTCTCTCATCATTGATGTTTCTCTCTCTCTTCCTCTCACTTCCTTTCTGAAATCATTAAAATTAAAAAAAAAAAAATGAATATCTAGGTATTTTGAAGTGACAAAATACTGAAATGTTAATCTAAATTTGCCTCACGAAAAATCTAGACTCTTAAGATTCTATAGACTCTAGAGGAAAGAATTGAATCTATTAACTGATTATGTCTTGTGTTTTTGAAAAAAGTTCTTTTTAAAATATGAAACGCTTCACGAATTTGCATGTCATCCATGCACAGGGGCCATGCTAATCTTCTCTGTATAGTTTCAATTTTAGTGTATGTGTTGCCGAAGTGAGCACTGAAATTTATTCTTAAAAATGTAATGTTATGCCCTAGTCAGTTTGGCTCAGTGGATAGAGCATCAGCCTACGAACTCAAGGGTCCCAGGTTCGATTCCGGTCAAGGGCACGTACCTTGGTTGTGGGCACATCTCCGGTAGGGGGTGTGCAGGAGGCAGCTGATCGATGTTTATTTCTCATCGATGTTTCTGACTCTCTATCCCTCTCCCTTCCTCTCTGTAAAAAAATCAATAATATATTTAAAAATAAATAAATAAAAAAATGTCAAGTTATTACTAATCTAAGAAATGCTAAATATTTAACTTGCCAGCAAAAATTTAAGACTTCTAAGAGTTTAAAATTCAAATTAATTTAGGAGAAATTAATATAGTTTTGATAACAAAATGCCTAAAATATAAAAACTTATTTTTGAGAAAATAATTTTATTTTCTCTAGAAAAAGTAGAATTCTAAAATATGACATTTATATGGTCTAATTAAAAAAGGGATTAATTCTATAATCTCAACCAAATTTTTCATATAAACACCAGTTTAAATTTGCCGAAACCGGTTTGGCTCAGTGGATAGAGCGTCGATCTGCGGACTGAAGGGTCCCAGGTTCGATTCCGGTCAAGGGCATGTGCATTGGTTGCGGGCACATCCCCGGTGGGGGGTGTGCAGGAGGCAGCTGGTCTATGTTTCTTTCTCATCGATGTTTCTAGCTCTCTATCCCTCTCCCTTCCTCTCTGTGGAAAATCAATAAAATATATTAAAAAGAAAAAAACAAACAAACAAAAACAAACAAAAAAAACACCAGTTTAAATTTAATTGATCTTTTAATAATTATAAAGAGTATATAATCTTTAAATCATATATACACTGAGTGGCCAGATTATTATGATCTCTGAACGCATAATAATCTGGCCACTCAGTGTATACACATTTGATGGTCTTCCCAAGTTAAATTTCAAGACTTTAACCCAAAGTGACTTTTGGAGGATTTCACGGGCCCTGAGTGTTTTCAAGAATGTATTCTCTTCTTAAAAGAAATATTGTTGAAATTAAACTGATCTAATGTACTTGAAATCACATGGAAAGCTTTATCAAATAAAAATTAATAACTATATTTTACTTATATACATATATCTTAAATATTATGAAGGTTTTGTGTTCTCAGGATGGCAAAATAAAGTAGCTTAAATATTTCTTAAAATTCAACAGAATTTTAAAGATGAAAACGGGAAGCGGCCTGCAAAATAGGCTGGGGGTGGGGCAGCATTTGTGCCTCTTGGGTCAAAAAGTATAAATTTTTAAATTTGCTTTTTAAGTAAAAATACCTATTTTACTTAATAAATTAACTTTTAAAAGTATAATCAAGGTCTCATATAAGTTAAATTATATGAGAAGCCAATATTTTTAAAGCAATTGGATTCAAGTAAAAACCACTGAAATTTACTGAGACTTCCCATCCCTCTGTATATGCAAATAAGCCAAAGGGGATACTCTTTAAAAATAAAATTCTAAAATTAATAAAAAGGAGAAATTTGAAAATTTTGAAATCTCTTCTGCTAATATTTATGGGGTAAACTAAAATTTGTTATTCAATCATTAAATCTGATCATAAATAATAGTCAACAGAACTATAACAGTAGTCCTTATGGTGACTTCATGGTCTGGCAGTATCAGTCAGCATAAAAAAAGCAATGACAATTGCTACCTTGTTGCTTGGTGTAAAAAAGAAAAAGATTTCTAAAAGAAACTCTTCATTTATTTTTTTAATATATATTTTATTGACTTTTTCCACAGAAGAAGAGAGAAGGAGAGAGAGAGTTAGAAACATCGATGAGAGAGACAAATCGATCAGCTGCTTCCTGTACACCTCCTACTGGGGATGTGTCAGCAACCAAGATATATGCCCTTGACTGGAATTGAACTTGGGACCTTTCAGTCCGCTGGCCGACGCTCTATCCAGAGCCAAACTGGTTAGGGCTAAAAGAAACACTGGCCTAAAAATTAATCTGGAAGGAAATAAAGAGAGGTTTCCTGCAAATGTCTAACTGTAATTAAAAATCAATGTTAGGCCTAAAAAAGAAAAGTATGTAAAATTACTCAAAGACTAACAATAAAAAAACTTAGTGTCATTTTAAAAATAAACCTTATTTCAAATTAAATTGGCAAACTGAAATAAGTAAATATTCACGGAACCTAATTGTACTGGGCAGGAATCTATTCTTTTTTTTTTCCCAAGGAATATTGAGGGATATGTCAAATCAGATGATCTTAATTTAAAAAAAATTTTATTGATTTTTTACAGAGAGGAAAGAAGAGGGAGAGTTAGAAACATCGATGAAAGAGACACATCGATCAGCTGCCTCCTGCACACCCCCCACTGGGGATGTGCCCGCAACCAAGGCACATGCCCTTGACCAGAATCGAACCTGTGACCATTCAGTCCACAAGCTCTATCCACTGAGCCAAACTGGTTTCGGCAGGAATCTACTCTTAAAGCATTAATTAAATTTTTACTGATAATTCATCTCATAGTAAAAGCTGCTTAACATGTAATAAATCCAGAGCAGTCATATTTCTGTGCAAAAAATTAAATTAAAAGTTATCATGACTGCATTGCAAAATTTCTAAAAGCCTCCTAATAATTATGTCAAAAAAGGGGGGAATAGTGGAATAATTCCCTGTAAGTACATTACATCAAGAAAATTTTTCATTTCAAACATTTTTTTCACTTGTAATACTGATGGCAAGACACCCATGGAAACACCCATGGAAACACCCTTGTTGTCAAAATAAGCCCAAGGAAAATTGTTTGGGCAAAAAATGAAAAGGATCACAAGTCTAGTTTATAGGAGATTCCTTAATGTAACCTGTGGTTGAGAATATGCTGTGTATTACCAGAAAACTCCTCCAAGCCTGTGTGGATTCTTAAAAACAATGGATTCGAGAGAGGAACTGACCAGATTGTTCCAGCCACAGAATAGTAGTGGACCCCAAACAACACGCCGAAGACAACAGGAGAAACAGTCGAGAAATGGAGATGGTGAAGACGCCTTGCCATACTAGCAGTCAGCAGCCGTGCGTTGCTGCAGGTTGCCGAGGACCAAGGCAAAGAAGGCTGGACGTGCATGCCACCGTTTGTCCACCTTCCAGAACTAGAATATCATTGCTGGCATGTACACATAAAAAACTGCTGGACATTGAAACTGGGACTTAAAGAACTGTTGGCCCAAAAAGAAACTTACTGCAGACACATTCCTTTAAGTCCTAGCAGCAATTTAAAAGAACGTGAATGTGTCTAACTTTAAAATTTATTAAATAAAAAAGAGTGATATTCCAGCAGGTCATAAATGCAATAAGTTCATCAAAAGGTTGGTGGACCTTGAGCCTTCAGCAAGGGCTGTTGAATCACATGTTATTGCCTGCTGGAAATGGCTAAGGGCATTTCCCCAAACCTGAAAAGGAGGCATAAATGATTGCTTGCTGCCAGACAGTCAAGGGCATTTCAATCTACATGTTTTTGCCTCCTACTGGCCAAACACTTGAACAGCTGTAGGCAGTTCCCCCAATCCAAAAATACCTCTGTATATTAAACCTTGGCCTTTGATGTGTATATCTACCTTGCCTTAGGACTGTGGTCGGCAAACTCATTAGTCAACAGAGCCAAATATCAACAGTACGATTGAAATTTCTCTTGAGAGCCATATTTTTTAAACTTAAACTTCTTCTAATGCCATTTCTTCAAAATAGACTTGCCCAGGCCATGGTATTTTGTGGAAGAGCCACTCAAGGGGCCAAAGAGCCGCACGTGGCTCGTGAGCCGCAGTTTGTTGACCACGGCCTTAGGACAATCCTATATAATAAAGAGGTAATATGCTAATTGACCCTCACACCATCACAAGGATGGCCACACCCATAACCAATAAGGAGGGAATATGCTGACTGCCCCATCCTCAAAGATGGTGGTGCCCATAGCCAATGAGGAGGGAATATGCTAATTGATTGCCCTGTCCTCAAAGTTGGCAGCACCCACAGCCACAAGATGGCGGCACCAAGTCCCCTCAGCTCCCCAGTGGCCAAGGGCCAGCCTCAGATGGTGGTGGCTGCCCAGCCGCCCAGGGCCGGCCCGAGAGACAACCAAACGATTGAACAAGTAGGCTGCGTGGGGCAACCAGGTTGGCAGGGGGATTAGTGAGGGACGACCAAACGACTGAACAGATTGCATGGGGTGACCAGGTCGGTGGAGGTGCAGTTGTGGGCAATCAGGCCAGCGGGGGTGGGGAGGGCACAGTTGGGGGCGATTAGGCTGGCAGGAGGGGGCAGTTAGGGACAACAAGACCGGCAGAGGGGATAGTTGGGGGTGACCACACAGGCAGGCAAGTGATTAGTAGCTAGTGGTCCAGGACTGTGAGAGAGATGTCCCCCAAGGGGTCCTGGATTGTAGGGTGCAGGCTGGGCTGAGGGACCCTCCATCCCCATGCACGAATTTCATGCACCCGGCCTCTAGTTTGTGTTAATTAAGAGCAAGGGGTCTGAGATTCAAGAGGACTTGGTTTCTTTAGCTAAGTCTCTTCTGGCTCCCCAAAATGCCTTCCAAAATTATGTTTTGTCTCTGGACTCTTAATAATTTACAGCCTTTCTCCAGATTCCTGAACCCTTCTAGATTGCTGGACAAGACCCCTGGCAACACAATTACCCAGGCCCAGCCAGAAGTGACGATTACAAAGAAGCCACGAGAATGCATATAATTTCCTTTATGTTAAATTTTAGTAAAAACTTCCTGGTATCTCACTGTATAAAATAAATGCACTGTACCGGGTCTTGGTCACTGTCTCTCCCAGATTTTCCCTTCTATTTCTGTGTCTGTCTCTTTCATTTTCTCAATCCCCAGCCGCCACTACTCAGGAACTGGACCGCTCTCTAGCTGCGCTGGATGCGGTAAAAGAATATTTATAATTACGTATGTGTCCTTATTGTCTCATTGCCCCAAACGTTCTCAACCCAAAGTTGGTTATATTCACAAATGTGGAACCGATACGGAAGGCCGAATTTGTATATACACAATGGAATATTATAGCTCTTAAAAAGAAGGAAATTCTGTCGCAGGCTACAATGGGGATGAACCTCAAGGCCATTAAGCTAAGTAAAAGAAGCCAGTCATAAAGGTCAAATACTGTGCTTCCATTCCTATGAAATAGCCACAGTCGTCCTAATCGCAGAGACGGAGCAGGAGGGTGGCTGCCAGGCCAGGGGCTGGGGAGGACCAGCAATTAGAGGGCAGAGGTTCAGTGTTGCAAGATACAACATTCTAGAGATCTGCCGCATGACAACGTGAATATACTCAACTGCACATTTAAAAACAGTTAAGGTCGTATATTTAATGTCACTAGTGGCCTGATGCATGAAATTCGTGCACAGTAAAAGGGAAATTAATTACAGAAAACATTTTAATATTGCTATTTGCCCTTTCTCTATAATTGGACTGTCAGAGATGAAAGAAAACTAGTAAAATGTATATGAAAATAATATGTAAGTTTATTAATAAACATAAGACATAATATAAAAATAACAAAAACATGATCTGAAAACAACAAAAACATGATCTAAAAACAAAAAATGATAGAAAAATAACCCTGACACACACAATAACTGATAAATTAAACTTATTCTAGTATCTTCCTGTATACCACCACATTAAGAGTGAAAACACTTTCAGAATGCTTGACTAATATCCCTTGTGATAAAATATTTACAACTTTAACGTCACACACTCTTGAACTCAAAAAAGAAAGCAACATATAACTGACCATGTCTGAAAACGTGTTCAGTTAGAAATATTCCCACTTTGTCTAGAGTTTGTCCTGGTGATTTATTAATAGTTATCCCAAACGCTGGCATCTTGGGAAACTGTCTTCGAATCAATTTAAATGGGAGGCCAGTGTCTGATGGGGACAAATCAATTCTTGGAATCAGAACAATCTCTCCCTCTACAGATCCTGTTAATACTTCTGATTCGATTATGTTAGGTCACAATCTTGTGATAATACCTCGAGGACCATTACAAAGACCTATTTTATTAAGATTTCTCAGTAGCATGATGATTGTACCCAGTTTTCAATTTTAATTTATAACATGGCATTCCTGAAGGAGTGATACTATGAAGAAATTCGATAGGAAAATTTTTCCGTTCAGCATCATCTGTTGAATCAATGGAATCATCACTCAAATATGTGTGAAAATCTCCATTGAGTATACCTGAAATGTCTTCATTTAACTTTTCATTCTGCTCATTTTTTCGAGAAACAATTGCACCTGTAGCTGCATTTTTAATGAGGTACATTGTGCCAATAGTTCCCCTTGAGATGCTCTCTGTCGCCGAAGCCTCCTTTTCTCAACTTCCAAGGCACGTTGCTCTTGAGACATTTTCTGTCGATAACGCCGTCTTCTTTCGGCTTCAGATCTACGTTGCGCCAACAGTTTCTCTCCAGTTAAATTCTGTCGCCAAAGCCGCCTTCTTTCAGTGTCAGCAGCTCGTTTCTCTTTAGACATTTTCTGTCGATAACGCCGGCTTCTTTCAGCTGCAGATCTACGTTGTGCCAATAGTTGCTCTTCAGATAAATTCCGTCGCCAATATCGCCTTCTTTCAGCATTAGAGGTATGTTGCTCTTCAGACATTTTCTGCTGCGTGGACTGCCTCCATGGTGGGCACGCAGCCCCGCGCCCCCGAACACGTCTGTTGTCCCGGCAGCCTCCTGGTGATCGGCAGTTGCGGCGTGAGGATCATTAGCATATTAGCTCTTTATTATATAGGAGGATACTTTTTACCACAACTAAAAAGCCTCTTAGAAGTGTAAAAAAAACCCCACCCAACTTGATCAACCAAAGAGGAACCTATTAGACAAGGGAATGAGTCCTTACAAAGTAGGCAAAATGAACTGTGTGGAAAAGATTTTTAAGTTTTGAAAGGACTGAAGAAAATGAAAGGACTGAAGAAAATGCTGTAGCTGGAACATTATTGCTGGAGAGCTGTCATTAAAGAAGTGGGAACATGCTTTCTCTGAGGGAAGTGTGAATGCTGAGGCAGGGAGAGTGATGGGTGTGGACGAAGCTGGTAAGACCGGAGCTTCTGAGACTAAAAGCTGGTGTTCACACCCAGCCCTCTGCTTCCCCCCAACTGGGTCTGTGTTCTCGCCCACATCACAGGAAATCACAGCACCTGCCTCAGCACGGCGGGGGAGCCTGCACTGGGAAGTGTCTGTACCCAGGAAGGGCCTATAAAATGGTGCTCTTCTTCCTGCGGGCAATGGTCCTACTGGAGAGGCCTGAATCCCGCACAGGTCTGGGGCCAAGAGGTGGGGGAGGGGCTCTCGAGTGTCAGTCTGCCCGTGGCCCTCCCACTCTGGAGTGTGCTTGTACACAGTTCCAGACCCAGGCTCTGTCACTCACCCAGGCCGGGGTGTCTTCCCTCCGTCAAGGGTACTTTCCCTTTCTCCAACAAGGTGATCACATCTGGCTTCCGACCGGACAGTCCTGCACACGGGAAAACACTGGGATTGAGCATGACGTGGGTGCCACAGCGCCGGGGCCATGCCCTGTGCCGATGGAAAGGGGATTTGCAGGCACAAAGGGAGCGTTGGGGGAGGCAGAGGGCCGCTGGAGAATGAGGATGTAATCCCATGGACCGCTGGCAGTTCTTCCTTCCTAACTACAGAGCCAACTGGTTTCCTGAGAAGTTGGAGCAGAAGCTCAAGGCTGGTCATTAAGCTGCTGCCTGTCGGCTCCCGATACCAGCCTTGTCTGCTCTGCACCCCACAGCCCTCCTTTGCCAGCTGCTCCCGAGAGTGTCTACCAGCAGGGCCTCTGTAGTTTCAGTTTCTTTTTTCCCATCCACTCCCAGAGCTCAGCCACTCCCGTGCCCTGGGAGGTGGCTGCACCTGCAGCGCCATCTGTGCCACCCGTGCCCCTTTAACAGCGCCTGTCACATGACTTCCTGACATTCATCAATCTCTCTCAACACAGGCGATGTCCTCAAAAGGTTACACACACAGTGACTATCTGACCAGCAATTCCGCTCCTAGCTACATACCCAACAGAAATGAAAATATGCATCCCCCAAAAACTCAGACACAATGTTCACAGCGGCATATTCTAAGAGCTGCAGAGTGGACACAGCACACGCGTCCATCATGGATTCACACATGTGGCCTGTGCAATGGGATGTTAATGGGCCATACACAGGAACGTGCTGTGAGTGTCCTGTCACCCGCTACAGTGTGGATGAACCTTGAAAACACAGAGCTCCATGGAAGAAGCAGACACCAAGGACCACATCCTATGTGATTCCAGGTCTCTGCAAGTCCTAGGGCGGGAGAGGGACTAGTGTTTTTGCTAAGCGGGGGGCTTCGTGGGTGCGGGTGGGGACACGGAGAGTGAGTGCTGGCGGTCATGTACAGTGTGTGAGCTGTATCTCCATAAAGCTGCTAAAGAGAAAGCAAACCCTAACTGGGGTGGCTTCTGTTTCCCTAACGACAGCCAGATCCCTGTTCCTCAGGGCTGGCGGGGCGGGGACTCACCGAGAGAGGCCAGGGTCTGGTAGGTCTCCAACATGACGTCCCTGTACAGACCCCTCTGTGCGGGGCTCAGCCTCTCCCACTCCTCCTGGGAGAAATAGATGGCCAGGTCCCCGAACGTCACTGGCGCCTGCAATGGAAAACACCACATCGGTCACGGTGGGCTCGTGCGACCACACACCTGGAGCAGACAGCGGGCTTGTCCAAACACAGAGACACCGGGGCCAGGAGCCTACTCAGGACACCTGGAGACCGGTGCCCAAAGGGGCAGGAGAATTAACACAACACAACGCAGCGTGGCCCGGTGTTAAGGGCTGTGTGCCCGGCCAGCGGGGCTCAGCCGCTGAGCGTTCACCTATGAAGCAGGAGGTCATGGTTTGATCCCGGTCAGGGCACATGCCCAGGATGCGGGCTCAACCCCTAGGAGGGGGTGTGCAGGAGGCAGCTGATTCGTGATTCTCTCTCATCATGGATGTTTCTCTCTCTCTCCCTCTCCCTTCCTCTCGGAAGTCAATACAAACATATGAAAAAAAACAACAAAAACCTTGCACAGAAGGCGTGTCAACTTGGACTTCTGGGCACTGAGTCCAGGCATCCTCCTAGGCTCCTACACGTACGCACTGGCCTTACTCGGCGCACACAGTAGCTGTGACGCAGCAACCCGAGAGGATGGCAGCACTGACCGACCAGGGGAGGGGGGAGGGAGGAAGAGGAGGTGACTTAGTGACTCTCTCAGTCCTGCATGGAGGAGCTGGGCAGCCTGCCTCAGCTCAGGGCCATCTCCTCGCTCACTAAAGGGTCTGTGAGTATATCCCCCTCGGCACAAGGGTCTCTGAAGATGTCATCAAGGTCTTACTAATCAGTGGCCTGAAGCCAGGACGGCCAGGGCTGTCTAGGTGGCCGGATGCTTAGGGGGTGCCCCAGCCATGCACACGCAGGGCACAGGCCCCGAGAGCTGGCTTCTCTCCCGCCCGTCACAGGTGAAGAGGGCGGGGAGCCAGGGAGACCCAGGCAGGAGCTGGGTCGGGCCTGCGGGTGCTGGTTTGAAGGTGGAAGAAGGGCCACGTGGAAAGCGGGAGAAGGTGAGGCCGCAGCCAGCCGACACCTGGATTTCAGCTGTGTGAGACCCACAGCAGAGGCCAGGCCGTGCCCAGCTCCCAGCCAGGCACGGGTGAGAACGCACGCCTGCTGCCAAGTTAGTGGTGACACGTGCAGCCACAGGGAACCCACGCACAGCGCAAAGGGCGGAGCTGCTCGTCATGAGAAACCGCCTCGAGAGGCGTCGGCAGAAAGCCACTGCACTGCCCATCACTCCGGAGCTGAAGCCAGCTTGTCCAGGGCCCGGCCTCACCACCTCGCGGCCTGGCGCCAGCGCGTGCGGCCTGAGCAGCTATGGGAGTCTCTTAAAGTCAGAGGTTTTCTCCTTGTAAGATGGGCTGTACACGTAGAGACAAAGCGATGCTAGGTTAGCTCTGGAGCGCAACACGGAGCACCCCCCCACCCCCCCGCCCCAAGCAGGTTCCAGAGGGTGGGGGGCGGGGCGCACCACCCTGAGAAATCAGTGGCTGCCGTCTTCCCCCTGGGGAGGGCAGTTTCTTGGCATCGGCAGGAACCCTGAGATGGGAGCGATCGTGTGCCCTCCTCACGCTCCCCCGTGGTGATGGCAGGGACCTGGGGAACAGGCCTGGGTCGGGTCTCCGTGAGGCAGGACGGGCTGTGGAGGGAACCCACAGGGTCTGGGTCTTACGAGATGAACACTCCCGAAGGAAGAGCAATAGTGCTTACCCTGGGCTTGGGCTTCAACCGCAGGGCTGGCATCCTTTCGTCTGCACTGGGCGTCCTTGTCAGGGGAGGGGCGGCGCGCAGGGCAGGTGGGGCTGCGGAGAGGAGAGGTCAGGGGGCTGGCCGGCCTTCTGGGTGGTCCTGGAGTCTCGAGGGTGAGAGCCAGAGCCCCTCGCCCTGGACACACGTGCGCTCACATGCACGCACACGCAGAGCACCAAAGGTCAGCTCGCAGTGTCCGGAGAGGACAGGAGGGGTCACAGCCCGCCCCCCCACCCCCTCGTGGCACCCGGCACAGGCCTCGGGCTGGGACGGACGGCAAGGACGAGGTAGAGGGTTGTATTCACTCTGGGGCCACCCCGTGGTGCGGGGCAGCTTTAGCCAGCCCGCCACGTGCCGGGCCTGGGCCAGGGCACTGGGAGTGTGCGGGGCCTTGCCCCCGTGGGGAGCACCTGAGTTGGTGCGGACAGACCACGAGCAGCAAACACAGTAAGTCAGCAGATTGCAGTGTTTGGGGAAAAGCTGTCTTTCTCCACACTGCGAGCTGAGCTTTGTGCTCCCGGCGTTCTCACCTCCGTCCTGTGCGTGCATGACGTGAGCACGTGTGTGTCCAGGGAGAGGGATGTCCTGCAGCATCACCCTATTCTCACTCACTACCGGGACCTGGACCCAGATGCCGGTTGCCAGCAGTAGGAGCCCAGGGGACCCATGACCTCTGTCCGACGTGGCCAAGTCGAGGTTCCCACGACCTTCTCCCTGGGGTCCATCTTTTGGTGCAATGGCTCGCAGGACTCTGGGAAACATGCCTTCCGTGTGGCTGTTTATGACAGAGGCTGTGACAGAAGACACAGGTGAGCAGGGAGGCAGGGCAAGGGCTGGGAGGGCCCCGGGCGCAGGAGCCTCTGTCTCCGGGGAGCTGGGGGGGCCTCAGCATCCGGTGTGAAGTGTTCCCTAACCCAGGAGCTCTCTGAACCCCCGTTTAGGGATCACATGGGTGTGATAGATCACTAACTGCCTCTAGCCCCTCTCCCCTCTCTGGAGAAGGGGGTGCTGAAATGCCAAGCTTCCAATCGTGGCTGGTCTTTCGGGGGGACAGCCCCCACCCAGGAGCCACCCAGAGTCTCCTCATTAGAACAGAAGACAGCCCTACCAGGTTTGGCTCAGTGGATAGAGCGTCGGCCTGTGGACTGAAGGGTCCCAGGTTCGATCCCGCTCAAGGGCACATCCCTAGTAGTGGGTGTGCAGGAGGCAGCTGATCGATGTTTCTTTTTTAAAAAAATATATTTTATTGATTTTTTACAGAGAGGAAGGGAGAGGGATAGAGACTTAGAAACATCGATGAGAGAGAAACACCAATCAGCTGCCTCCTGCACACCCACTACTGGGGATGTGCCCACAACCAAGGTACATGCCCTTGACCGGAATCGAACCTGGGACCCTTCAGTCCGCAGGCCGATGCTCTATCCACTGAGCCAAACCGGTTTCGGCTCATCGATATTTCTAACTCTCTCCCTTCCTCTCTGTAAAAAATCAATAAAATATATTAAAAAACCCCACAAAACCCAAAAAACTGAAGATGCTCTTACCACTCAGCAATTTACACGCGTGGGGGAGCCCTGTGCCGGGACCCAGGGGCAGATAACCTGTTGGATTTTTCCCCTATGGTTACACATGTAGCGTGTTAGACAGCAAGGAGGGCTGGATAAGGAAGCCCGGGACTGGTGGGTAGGCGGGCAGAGGCAGGTGGCAGCAGTAAGTAGAAAGGTTATGGGGAGGCCCTAGCTGGGTTGGCTCCGTGGATAGAGCGTTGACCTGCGGACTGAAGGGTCCCAGGTTCGATTCTGGTCAAGGGCACATGCCCGGGTTGTAGGCTCGATCTCCAGTGTGGGGCGTGCAGGAGGCAGCCGATCCATGGTTCTCTCTCATCATTGATGTTTCTATCTCCCTCTCCCTCTCCCTTCCTCTCTGAAAGCAAGACCAAAAAGAAAAAAAAAAAAAAAAAAGGTTATGGTGAGCCTTTCGGAGGTGAGACTGGCACAAAGGTGGAGGGGAAGGGAGGATCCGAGGTGGAAGAGCCGGGCGGTCCCGAGGGGAGAGTGTAGGGCCCAGACTCGTAGCACATGGGAGGCCAAACGTCACACACAGACTCTACCTAACCCTCACGACGCCGGGCAGAGTCCCCTGTGGCCCCGGTCTAACAGGGCAGGGGACGGCAGCGCTGAGAGGTTAAGGTCAGCCCGGCGGTCCTTCTCCAGGGCTGTGTTAACACGCCACCAGGCCTCCCGGCTCCTTCCCCAGAGCCCGGACCGGCCGGGAGCCTGGGAGCCTGGGAGCCGGTGCCGGGAGGCCGCACTGTGGCGGACACCCTCCAGGAGCAGAGGCGGCGGAGGGCCTGGCTCCGTGGCTGGGGCACCCCCAAAGCAGCTGCCTCAGCAGCAAAGCTCCCGCTGGTGGTTTCTGCTTCGTGCGGAAGCGCCAGCGCCGCTCGTGTCCTGAGAGTGTTTGGTCAGGGTAACTCGGGCTCGTGTGAACGTAAAAAGGAGAGAAGGCACGCTTGCCGGTGCTTACCGGGTAAGAACATGGCCGGCTCGCCCCGCGAGGCCTCAGGTGGAGGGGGTGGCTCCGGGCAGCGGCGTCCGGCCGGGCCTGCGGTTTCTCATTGGCCGCCGAGCCGGAGGAGCTCGTTCTCGTCCACAAGACACTGTTCTCCGAGGACCTCAGCGCTGGGGAGGAGAGGGCAGCAGCGTGACGCGAGGGGGTTCTGGCGCGAAGCTCGCCCCCGCAGGGAAGCGACTCGGCCTCCGTTTGCTCATCTGTGCGATGGGGTGAAGGAAGCCTCCCTCCCTCCCTCCGCCGCGGCTGCTGGGCACTGCCCTGAGCTGGCTCCCGGCTCCCGGCTCCCGGCCAGTCCTCCCCGTCCCTTCCGCACAGGCAGCCCGAGCCCGGCAAGCACCGGAAGGCCAGCCCTTCCCTGACTGCGGCCCAGCGGCCAGTGACACGCAGAGACGCTTCTCTAAAGGCCCGGGGCCCGCGGCAACAGAACAGAACGCGGGCCCTGCCCTTTCTCCTTCCACGGAGAGCCTTCCCGCCTGCGCCTGCGGGACGGGGCTGGGCATGTCCCCTCCGCGGGAACGCGCAGGGTCAGGCCGCCTTTGCTGATCCTGATCGTGAAAGCGCCGGCCCCTCCCCCGGGTTCATGTCCTTCGCTGCTAGACGGCGGGCGGAGCCCATGACACCAGAACCCGTGGGAGCCGCGTGATGACCGATGGCTGTGCCCCGCCAGGCCCGTCAGAGCGGGATCTCCGAGGACTGAGCTGGGCCTCTTTTTATTCCCCAGCTTCCCAAGGGGACCTCACGGGGAGCCTCGTCTAGAACCCCCGCTGGGTCTCTGGGCCGCCAGGTGGGCCGGAGGTCGGACCTCCCTGTGTTGAAGCTGGACTTCAGCGCCGGAGGAGAAAGCCCGGAGCAGCTGGAGGGCGGGCAGTCACGGCTGGTGGCCATTCTGGCTTCAGTGACGGGGATGCCCACGGAAGCTGGGTGCTGACTCTGAACACAGCACCTACTGCCATCCCACCATCCCTTCACCTGCTTTACTTTTATTTAAAAATATTTTCGCCGAAACCGGTTTGGCTCAGTGGGTAGAACGTCGGCCTGCGGACTCAAGGGTCCCGGGTTCGATTCCGGTCAAGGGCATGTACCTTGGTTGTGGGCACCTCCGCAGTAGGGGGTGTGCAAGAGGCAGCTGATCGATGTTTCTCTCTCATCAATGTTTCTAACTTTCTATCCCTCTCTCTTCCTCTCTGTAAAAAATCAATAAAATATATAAAAAAAATAAAAATATTTTCTATAGCCCTAACCGTGTGGCTCAGTGGGTAGAGCATCGGCCTGTGGACTGAAGGGTCCCAGGTTGGATTCCGGTCAAGGGCATGAACCTTGGTTGCGGACACATTCCCAGTAGCGGGTGTGCAAGAGGCAGCTGATTGATGTTTCTCTCTCGTCGATGGTTCTAACTCTATCCCTTCCTCTCTGTAAAATATCAATAAAACGTATTAAAAAATTTTTTTTCTATTGATTTCAGAGAAAAAGGGAGAGGGAGAGAGATAGAAACATCAACGATGAGAGGGAATCATTGATCAGCTGCCTCCATACACCCCCCAATGGGGACCGAGCCCACAACCAGGCATGTGCCCCGACCTGGAATCGAACCTCGACCTCCTGGTTCACAGGTGGACGGGCCCTACTTTACTTTTCAAAATACTCAGTCACCTGGTATAGATTTACTTAATTAAGTATATTTTTATCAATTTCAAAGAGGAAGGGAGCGACAGATAGAAACATCAATGATGAGAGAGAACCATTGATCGGCTGCCTCCTGCACCCCCACAATGGGGATGGAGCCCACCACCTGGGCACGTGCCCTGACCGGGAATCGAACTGTGGCCTCCTGGTCCCTAGGTCGACGCTCAGCCACTGAGCCACCTGTTACAGGTTTAACCCGGAAGCTCCAGGTGTGAGAATAAATAAGCCACCTTTTCTGTCAAAGAACAGTTTAAACGGCCGCCACTTTGGACTTGGCAGCCGCCACCTTAAAACAGCAAAGGCCAACCGCTCCCTTTGAATTAGCCAATCGCAAGACTGTGCCTGAGCTCCCATCACATGGGACAGGTCACGTGTGCCAGATTATAAATCCAGCAGACCACCTGCCGGGTGCACAGGCTTGTCTGCCTTGCTCCCGCATGTGTTTTGTGTTCTACCAGGACCCTGACTTGGGGGGCTCCCCTTATTTCTAACACAGGAGAGCAGGAGCCTGGTCTGTCTTGTCAGCTGATCTGCACGGACCTGGCCATGGCAGACACGTGCCTTCGTAACGAGTGACTGCCTCTTGGAGCCACCCCCCCTCCCCCCCGCAGGCCACAGACCCCCGCCTTCACATCTGGGGACATCACCCCTCAGCACCTCTCCCTCGGCCACACCCCCCCAGCCCCGCTCCTCCTTTTCCTCCCATCCTGGGGCTGTTCACCAGGGGCCCTCATCACGGTCCCGTCCACAGTGACGCTTAACTGGGGTGATGTTGCCGCCCGGGGGGACACCTGGCTTTCACCTCCGGGGCAGGGCGTGTGCTGCTGGCTTCCGGTGGGTGGAGGCCAGGGGCAATCTTACAACTCATAGGCCCTCCACCCCCCAGGTATCTGGCCCAAAGTACCCACAGTGAACTGGTCTAGCCCAAACTCATTCGTCAGCAGAGCCAAGTATCAACAGTACAACGACTGAAATTTCTTTTGAGAGCCGAAAACCGACTTCTGCGCATGGGCCACGAAGTTTCAATCGCACTGTACGTGTGCGCCCGCACGTGGTATTTTGTGGAAGAGCCACACTCAAGGGGTCAGAGAGCCGCATGTGGCTGGCGAGCCGCGGTTTGCCAACCACTGGTCTAGACGCAGAGCTGCCTCCAGCTCATGCTATGGGGACCCCTCCTCCCCCAGGCCCCGCTCAGGTCTCCCCTCCATGAGCTCCCAAGGGACACCCCCACCCAGGAGGCCGCCCTGCTTCTGCCCTCCCTGCCCCTCCCGTTTTTGCCCTTCCAGGCGAGGAAATTTGGAATCTCTCTGGGTGTCCTTCCCGTTAAGTTGTCAATAACAGCCCTGGCTGGTTTGGCTCCGTGGATAGAGGGTCAGCCTGCGGACTGAGAGACCCCAGGTTTGATTCCAGTCAGGGCACATGCCCGGGTTGTGGGCTCGATCCCCAGTGGGGGACTTGCAGGAGGCAGCCGATCCATGATTCTCTCTCATCATGGATGTTTCTCTCTCTCCCTCCCTCTCTGAAACCATAAACATACGTTTAAAAAAAAAAAAAAGATGTCAATAACAAAGCCACTGTCATTTGGGCACTGCTGCTGTCCACTGAGCGCTCAGCAGGAGCCCGGGCCTCGCATCATCATTCCCATTTTGCGTGTGAACCCGAGGGCAGTGGACTTATGTGACCTTTTCCAAAGTCACACAACCAGCCAGTGACTAAAGCAGACTCAGCGTCCAAGCTCCACAGGACCCAGAGGCCACGCTGAGCGCCCTGCCCTCCTTCCTTCTGCTTTTTAAATATATGTTTTTATTGATTTCGGAGGAGGGAGGGGGAGGGGAAGAGGGGGAGATAGAAACATCCATGATGAGAATCATTGCTCAGCTGCCTCCTGCACGCCCCCTACCGGGGATCAAGCCCCTAACCCGAGCATGTGCCCCGACCAGGAATCGAACCCGGGACCCTTCCGTCCGCAGGCTGACGCTCTATCCATTGAACCACCCCGGCTGGGGCCACCCTCCTTTCAAAGGCAGACAACCAGCGGCAGCTCGGCTACTGGGGCGCTGCTGCTCAACTGGGAGGTGGGACCCTCAGCTTCAAGGAGTAGCGCCCAGGGTCAAGTTCCAAGACACCCCCCCCCCCCATCCCCACCCTCTCATCCCCAGCATCACCATGGCACCTCTCCCCCCCCCCTCATCACCAGGGCACCCTCTCCCCCCCCCCTCATCACCAGGGCACCCTCTCTCCCCCCCAGCATCACCATGGCACCCTCTCCCCCCCAGCATCACCATGGCACCCTCCCCCCCCCCCAGCATCACCAGGGCACCCTCTCTCCCCCGCCAGCATCACCAGGGCACCCTCTCCCCCCCCCCAGCATCACCATGGCACCCTCTCCCCCCCCAGCATCACCATGGCACCCCCCCCCCCCCCCAGCATCACCAGGGCACCCTCCCCCCCCCCAGCATCACCATGGCACCCTCTTCCCCCCCAGCATCACCAGGGCACCCTCCCCCCCCCCCCCGCATCACCATGGCACCCCTGCCTCCGCGCCTCTACAGGGGACCGCCGGCATCGCAACCGACACCCTGCACCCCCACAGGGCTGAGCAAGCGCTATGGTGGGGGTGCACCCGTTTCCCCCCTTAACGTCCCCGTCCCCCAGGAGGCAAGCCCCGCACAGCCATACGCGGGCTGCCTTCCCCAGTGAAGCAGGAATTTTGGGGGACATAGGCAGGCTTAGGGACTTTTTAGAATTGGGGTCCACGGAAAAGCGAGGAGATGCAGACGGGGAGAGAAGGCACATTCCACCGACGACGAAGCCTGGTGCAGTCCCATCTCCGCAAGGCCAGGGAGCTGGGAGCAGCCCCGAAAGGTCACATTTGCAAAACAAAGGGAAGGAAGCCCGGAGGCGATCGGAAAACAATGAGGAAAGGGCGGGGGACCCCTCACGCTGCTCCAGCGAGGTCCACGGAGGGCCCAGCCGTTACTATGGTAACCAGCCTGGGGACCAATCAGAGGGGGACCCGGGCACCAGGATCTAGGCCGTTGGGAAGAGGAATTCAGGGGGACGCCCCCCGCTCCCACGGGGGAGTCTGTCCTTGTTCTTCAATAAACCTCCGCCACCTTCTGTCCGTGGATTAATTCCTCGATTCCGGCCGACAGAGAGTCCGGGTTCCAGTCCAAAATTTAAAAAAATCGGCACCACCAGGGCCCGTCGCGGCCGCTGGGAATCCTCCCCGCGGGGACCCCCTTCAGGTCCCGGCGGATCCGCCCCGGGGCGGCACCCCGCACACTCGCCCCTGCAGAAGCACCGACACCGGTCGCACAGCCGCCGGGGCGGCGACAGCAACAGGTCCCGCACTGCCTGCCTCCCGCGCACCCTCACCGCAGGGCCCCACGCACGGGCCGCTCCCAGCCCTCCGGGGCAGGCACCGCTCTCCCGCGTGAGCAGCACAGACCACCGTGAAGTTACACGGACCCGGGGCCCGCCCCCGCCCCCCGCAGCTGGCTCCGTCACACCCACACCCCCTCTCCTCCCGCACCCCGACGCCATCACACGTTTCACAGTGACGGCCCTTCCCCTCACGCGCAGCCTCGGGCTCACAGCCTGGGGCGCAGGACCCCCGCGGCCCTACGGCCCCACGGAGCAGCGGGAGCACGGACCCCACACTCACCCTCACCTCCGTCCTCGCGGGTCGCTTCCCAGCGGCGCCCACCGGACTCCAGCGCTGACGCCCCCGCGCTGCCTGCGCCTGCGCACTCACCGCCCGGACCTCAGCCCCGCCCCCTCACGCTCCGGACCGCCCCCGTGCCGCCTCAGGAGGGCGAGGCCCCGCCCCCTCACGCTCGGGACCGCCCCCGTGCCGCCTCAGGAGGGCGAGGCCCCGCCCCCTCACGCTCCGGACCGCCCCCGTGCCGCCTCAGGAGCGCGAGGCCCCGCCCCCTCACGCTCCGGACCGCCCCCGTGCCGCCTCAGGAGGGCGAGGCCCCGCCCCCTCACGCTCGGGACCGCCCCCTCACGCTCCGGACCGCCCCCGTGCCGCCTCAGGAGCGCGAGGCCCCGCCCCCTCACGCTCCGGACCGCCCCCGTGCCGCCTCAGGAGGGCGAGGCCCCGCCCCCTCACGCTCGGGACCGCCCCCGTGCCGCCTCAGGAGGGCGAGGCCCCGCCCCTTCACGCTCGGGACCGCCCCCTCACGCTCCGGACCGCCCCCGTGCCGCCTCAGGAGGGCGAGGCCCCGCCCCCTCACGCTCGGGACCGCCCCCGTGCCGCCTCAGGAGGGCGAGGCCCCGCCCCCTCACGCTCCGGACCGCCCCCGTGCCGCCTCAGGAGAGCGAGGCCCCGCCCCTTCACGCTCGGGACCGCCCTCGTGCGGCCTCAGGAGCTCGAGGCCCCGCCCCTAAACAAAGCCACGCGGCTCCAGCGCCTCCGCTTCCGTCACTCCCGGGACGTCCCACGGACATCGGCCCGAGGCCCCGCCCCTCTCTGACGTAACCGCAAACGCCAGCACGCACGCAATCAGCGCCGTCCAGGGGGTGTCACCGCCTCCGCGCCAACCCACGTGGCACGCAAGGCCGGCCGCGCGCACCGCCCAGGCCGCACTCGCCCGTGAAATCACGTACACGTTCTCCAGCGCTGCGGCCCGCCCTTGGTCCGTTCACCCTGACCCGCCCTCCGCCTCGCCGCCCTTCCCGGCCTCCGCACCTGCGTGTCCTGGTCCGGAATCAGCGGGACGGGGAGCCGCGCTCACCCGCGGATGCTAACGCTCGCATCCGCGCCTGCGCACTGCGCGAGTACTCACTCCCAGAAGCCTCCGGGGCGCCGCGCGGCTCCGGGCGGCCCCGCCCTGGCGTGAGGTGGGGAGAGCCGGGCGAGCGGGCTGCGATCTCTTCTTCCCCGAGGCGAACTGGCCCGGGAGAGGGGCGCAGAGACGGTCCTCGGCCCGGAGTGGAATCGCACTGGCGCCTTCATCGATCGAGGAGCCTCGAGTCCTTTGCGTGGCGCCGAAACTCCATTTCCCAGGATACCCTGCGGCCCGTCGCCGTGGCGACGCGTCACCTGGCCGCGTTTGCGCAATGGCAAGAACGTTGGAACCTAGAGAATCTTGAAAGCATTTATCCTGCTGCTGTCGTTCAGCGAATGAGCATCCATACCCAGGAACCAGGAGGTCACTGGTTCGATTCCTGGTGAAGCAGGAATTTTAGGGGGATCTAGGCAGGCTTAGGGTTTTTAAAAAATTTTTTTTTTTAGAATTGGGTCCATGGAAAAAACTCGGGAGAAGGTACATTTCCATAACACAAGGAAGCCAGGTGCAGTTACATTTCCATAAGACTAGAAAGCAGCAACAGTTGCATTTACATAAGACAAGGGAACTGGAAATAGCTAAGAAAGGTCTCTATTTACAAAATAAAGAGAAGGAAGCCCTTCAGAAGGAGAGGAAGAAAGCCCTGAGGGAACAGGAAAACAATAAGGAAGCGGGAGGGGGGGGGGCGCGAGAACCTCGTGTCTCCTGTGAGGTTCAAACTCTGAGCCCAGGAATTACTATAGTAACCAACTCGAAGGGGAATATTGACCAATCAGAGGGGCTATCAAGGCACCAGGATCTGCAGCCTTCATAAGCCGTAGGGACAAGGAACTCAATGGGACCCTTTTCCCCCTCCCCACGTGGGAGTCCATTTTGTGGGACTCTTCCCTCTCCCCACGTGCGAGTCTGTACTTGTTCGTCAATAAATCTCCACCTTTGCTAGACCACTTTCTGTCCGTGGGTTCATTCTTCGATTCTAAAGAAGAATCCAGGTTCCAGTCCAAAAATTCGGTAACACTAGGTTTCGGGCTCGATCCCCAGTAGGGGGTGGGCAGGAGGCAGCCGATGGATGGATGTTCCTCTCTCAGCCATCTCTCTATCTCTGTCCCTCTTCCTTCCTCTCTCTCTAAAACTCAAAAACATTTTTGAAAAATGTCCTTCCTTCCCCCCTTCGACAGAGGAAGGGAGAGGGAGAGAGTCACACATCGGCTGCCTTCTGCATACCCCCTACTTGGACATCGCCCAACCAACTGAGCCACACCGGCCAGGTCAGGACGGACAGAATTTTTAAAAAATATATTTATATTGATTTCAGAGAGGAAGGGAGGAGAGAAAGATGGAAACATTAATGATGAGAAAGAATCATTGATCAGCTGCCTCCTGCAGGCCCCCTACTGGGGATCCAGCCCACAACCCTGGCATGTGCCCTTGACCAGAATCGAACCTGGGACCCTTCGGTTCACAGGCTGATGCTCTATCCACTGAGCCAAACCAGCTAGGGCTTTTTAAAATATATTTTTAAAATTTATTTCAGAGAGGAAGAGGGAGATAGAGACATCCATGAAGAGAGAGAATCATGGATCGGCTGCCTCCTGAACGCCCCCTACTGGGGATCGAGCCTGCAACCCTGGGCATATGACCTGGTCCAGAACTGAACTGTGACCTCCTGGTTCCTAAGTCCACGCTCAATCACTGGGCCGCACCAGCTAGGTCCTTCCTGCTATTTAGGGGGACTTTGGTGGAAAAGAGTGGGAAGCTGAGGGAAAAACTTATGCATCAGAGACCTCCATGGCTTCAGAGAGACCAGGGTGCCAGGGCCCAGGTGTCTTGTGATAGATCCTCCCTTCCCCCAACTGATGGACGGAGTATGATGTAAACTCCACCTGCAGCCGGACATTCCTGAACACCTTATATGGACTGTACATTGAACCACCAATCAGCACCTGCCAAATACCCTAAGCCCCTGATTCCTAAGTCCCTAGGTGCCTAATCAAGTGCCTTGTATGAAACCACCAATCAGCGTGTGCTGAGTGCCCTAAGCCCCGTCCCCTCCTTTCCTCCCCTCAAAAGGCGCTCTCACCCCCGGCCCCTCCCCTTTTCCCCTCTGAAAGGCGGCCGGCAGGGTGATCTCCAATAAAGCCTGTATCCTGGTCTCCGGCCCTCTGTTTCATCTTTCATCTTGAATCTGCTGATGGAGGAATGGCACCAGGTGTCTGACCAAGGGAGTCAGCCGGGACTGGGGTCCAGCAACCTGGGCGCTGGAGTTATGGCTAAGGAAGAGATCAGAGCCAGGAATCCAACGGTAAGAGAAAGTTCACTCTCTGACCGGTTTGGCTCAGTGGATAGAGCGTCAGCCTGCAGACTGAAGGGCCCCGGGTTCGATCCTGGTCAAGGGCATGTACCTTGGTGGCAGGCACATCCCCAGTGGGGGGTGTGCAGGAGGCAGCTGATAGATGTTTCTCTCTCATCGATGTTTCTAGCTCTCTATCCCTCTCTCTTCCTCTCTGTGAAAAATCAATAAAATATATTTAACAAACAAACAAGCAGACACATAGAAATACAGTACAGCATGCATGAACATGTACATGACATTTAAGTTACACGAGAGGCCCTGTGCATGAAATTTGTGCATGGGGGGTGTACCTCAGCCCAGCCTGCGCCCTTGGGGTATGTCCGACTGCTGGTTTGCAGGAGGCGATGGCGGGGGGAATGGGGGGGGGTGGTTGGGGAGGGCGAGGGGGTGCTCCCCGGCCAGCCCTGCTCCCCGCCATCACTGCCACTGGACTGTTGTTCAGCTGTTCAGTTGATTTGCATATTAGGGTTTTATTATATAGGACGATGTATTCAGGTAACATATTCCACACGTAACACACTGATATACGAATATTTTCATCATCCGTCCACTACCACAGCAAGTAAGATGGCCGGGAACTGATTCGTGGAGTTTAGATAACTTGTTTTACATCCTGTCATTTAAAGGAAGACGAGTACAGACTTGGGTCCACATCCCTAGGGATATTCGAAGTGAGACTACCTCCTTCTTATAGCGCTCCCGAAATTATGCATCAGAGGTGTGTGGAGCTGTTGACGGGCAAGGAAACGCCCTACCACAGAGGCCTTGGTCCGAGGACCCCAGCTGCGTTTCAAAGGCGAACACCCATGCCCGGCCAGCGTGGCTCTGTGGTTGAGCATCGACCTATGAACCAGGAGGTCACAGTTCAATGCTGGGTCAGGGTGTAGGCTCCATCCCCAGTGGGGAGCGTGCAGGAGGCAGCCGGTCAATTATTCTCTCATCATTGATATTTCTGTCTCTCTCTCCCTCTCCCTTCCTCTCTGAAATAAATAAAAATATATATTAACAAACGAAATTAAGTTCTATTAAAGAAATAGGGCTTTGTTTAAAAAAACACAAAAAACAACAACACACAGAAACAAATGGGAACACCCCACATGTCCTCTGAATTGTGGCTTAGGATTGGCAGTCGAGTTGCTCTCCCAGCGGCTGACACTAGGTGGCAGCAGAGGTCTATGTAGCACATGAAAACTACTTACTCTCCCCATGACCAAGCGTGTCACACTCACAGGCTCACAGGGGCCGGATAAACAAGGTGTAAGTGGATGTGGCCACACAAAAAAAAAGCTTCCATTTCCGTGGAAACGTAGGTTTATGTCGATAGAGACGTGCTGAGTACAAAGGGCTGAAATAAATGAGTCGTCGTTAACAGAAAATAGTAGAACATTTTAATAAAAATATTTTTTTCTTGAATATGAACTTACCAGACACTGAATAACTGCACAGATTAATAAGTGTCATACAAATAACCTATTTTTCTTGTTCTCCAAAAGTGAAATATTTCCTGTTGCGCACTCCCAACAAGTCAGTCCAAGACTAAGGATGTGGCCCTTGGCTGCTAGAAAATTCGCCATTAGTAGTAGTGGAGAGAAATGGTGCAACTGTGCATAAGGCACATAAGGGAAACGAATGCAACACAATGATAGTCATCAGTCATTAGTGAACATTGTAGTTCATTATTAATGATCTACACTAATAAAAGAGAAATATGGAAATTGACCATACCTCCACAACACCCACCAGCCACTCAGGAGTGAGTATGCAAATTAACCCAACAAAGATGGTGGGTTGATTTGCATATGCAGGCACTAAGCGAAGACTGAAAGCCCTTTATACTGGTAACCACAGTGCCCTGAAGGGGTTAGGGGCAATGCCTCTGTCGAGCAATGTCCCTGGGTAAAAAACTAGATGTATGGCTAAGGTCAATCCTTTGTGATGTATGTTAATAAAAGGATTGACCTTTATTTATTAACCTGTTTAGAAATTGCATTAGTTGTTTGTGTGCATGTGTTTTAAGTTCTCACCCGAAGATATTTTCTCTAATTGATTTGGGAGAGAAAGAAAAGAGAGAGAGAGAGAGAGAGAGAGAGAGAGAGGGAGGAAGGGAGAAAGAGAGAGAAACATAGATATGAGAGAGAAACATTGATCAGTGCCTCCCATACACACCCCAAACAGAGATTGAGAGATCGAACATGCAATCTAGGTATGTCCCCTAACCGGGAATTGAACGCCCACTCTTTTGGTGTGCAGGACGATGCTCCAACCAACTGAGCCACCTGGCTGGGGGTGAAATTGCATTTGTTCTAAAATACTGTTTCCTGCCCTGGCTGGTTTGGCTCAGTGGATAAAGCGTTGGCCTGTGGATTGAGGGGTCCCGGGTTCGATTCTGGTCAAGGGCACATGCCTGGGTTTCGGGCTCAATCCCCAGTGGGGGGCGTGCAGGAGGTGGCCAATCAATGATTCTCTCATCATTGATTTTTCTATCTCTCTCCCTCTCTTTTCCTCTCTGAAATCAATAAAAAATATTAAAATATCATTTCCTTTATTATTCTGTACATTAGAAATATTACATAACTTTTGAAGCTGACATGGCTTAAGGTTAGTACGGAAAAGGGTTAGTGTTCATTAAGTGTGTGATGGATTGTATGAGCAGGTTGGCTCACAAGATCCTCAGGAAATTCAGCCTTTGCATCCGATGAAGACGCGTGAGGCCGTTACTCCCACGGGAAGAGGCCTAGGGGGAGCCCGGCCTTCTTCTCTTGGTAAACTTTATCGAAGGCTTTGCTCTGGGCCACTGTGATGTTTCCAGTCCCCAGCGATTCCTGTCAAACACAAAACATGAGTCCGGATCGGATTCAGAAATAAGGTCTCGGGACTTGGACGTCTCTACCGGAATCTACCTTACACCGTCCGTGAAAAACGTGCCCGACATAGCCGAGGGGCTAGTGCTCCCGTCTGGATCACATGCCTGTGGCTCCAGCCCCAGACTGTTAGCTGCCTAACCAGGTAGTTGAGTTCAGGGTTTGCCATCTGTTTCACAGGACCGTCCCCGGACCTGCCTCCTGGGACACTGTGAGGAATGAGTGATGACAAGGCAACAACAGCGATCACGCCTACACACAGTCATTTCTCCCATGCCAGGCCCTGTGCTAGGATGTTACATGTCTGCCTCGTTTAACATGCAAGACATCTCTCTTGTTGTTGTTGTTAATCCTCACCTGAGGATATTTTTCCATTGATTTTTTTTAGAGAGAGTGGAAGGGAGAGGGAGAGAAAAAGAGAGAGAGAGAAACATGCATGTGAGGGAGACACATCGATCGGTTGCCTCCCACATAAACCCAACCAGGGCGGGGACCGGAATCGAACCTTGGACCCTTCAGTCTGCAGGCCGATGCTCTATCCACTAAGCCAAACCAGCTGCAAGACACTTCTTTTTTAAAAAAAATATTTTATTGATTTTTACAGAGAGGAAAGGAGAGGGACAGAGAGTTAGAAACATCGATGAGATGAGAGAGAAACATCAATCAGCTGCCTCCTGCACACCCCCCACTGGGGATGTGCCCGCAACCAAGGCACACGCCCTTGACCGGAACCGAACCTGGGACCCTTGAGTCTGCAGGCAGACACTCCATCCACTGAGCCAAACCGGCCAGGGCTGCAAGACACTTCTTTGAGACAGGGGAGGGTCTTTCGTCTCACGCACTCTGACCCTGGGTCAGATAGGTTACGTGGAGATCTTACTATTGACTGCTCCTCCAGAAACAGCCCTCGATGCTCCGCCTGTGCCTGGCACGGCACCCAACGACATGACCCAGAATTCCCAGCTGCAGCTTCCTTTACGTGAATGCTGTTCCCTGGAGGAGCCCAGCGTGTCGTCCAGTGTCATCGTCCCTTCAAGTTCGCCCCGACCACTCGACCGTAAGATCCAGGCTGCCAGTGGGACCTTCCCCGTCTGTGCAGTCCACACCCTCGTTCCTCGTGTGTTGTGGGCACGTTTGGTCTTTATCACAGGGCTCTCGGCTGGACATTTGTTTTGGAGCTGAGTCAGAGGTCTTTTCTCTCCACAAAGGTCCTATGGTCAGGCTTCTTCTGGTGGAAGAGATATCCCATTGTCCATATAGACTGAGTGGCCAGGTTATGATGATCTCTGAACGCATAATAATCTGGCCACTCAGTGTATATCCTATAGAATAAAAGGCTAGTATGCAAATTTCCCCCTCGACCAGGAGTTTGACCAGCAGGCAGGCTAGCCAACCGCCCATGTCCCCTCCCCCTGGCCAGGCTGGCCGGACCCCACCCATGCACAAATTCATGCACCGGGCCTCTAATACACACACACACACACACACACACACACACACACACACACACACACTCTGAGTGGCCAGATTATTATGATCTCTGAACGCATAATAATCTGGCCACTCAGTGTATATCCTATAGAATAAAAGACTAATATGCAAATTGTCCCCTCAACCAGGAGTTTGACCAGCAGGCAGGCTGGCCAACCGCCCATGTCCCCTCCCTGTGGCCAGGCTGGCCAGACCCCACCCATGCACGAATTCATGCACCGGGCCTCTAATATATATATACTGAGTGGCCAGATTATTATTAGTTCAGAGATCATAATAATCTGGCCACTCAGTGTATATCCTATAGAATAAAAGGCTAGTATGCAAATTGTCCCCTCTACCAGGAGTTCGACCAGCAGGCATGCCAGCCAACTGCCCATGTCCCCTCCCCCTGGCCAGGCTGGCTGGACCCTACCCATGCACGAATTCATGCACCGGCCTCTAAAAAAACACACACACACACACACACACACACACACACACACACACACACACACACTGAGTGGCCAGATTATTATGCGTCCAGAGATCATCATAATCTGGCCACTCAGTGTATGTGAGGAGATTGTCACTCTACGTATGGAGGGATCATACTAGCACTGTGAATGGAAACTCTTTATAGAAAACTAGAGGCCCGGTGCATGGACTTGTGCACTAGTGGGGTCCCGTGGCCTGGCCTGCGGGGATCGGGCCGAAATCGGCTCTCCGACATCCCCCGAGGGGTCCCGGAGGGCGAGAGGGTGGTTCTCGGGGTGACGCACCCTGGAATCGGGCTCCCTCCTCTCTGGTTCCAGGTGCGTCACCCGAGAACCACAGCTGCCAAGTCACCGCAGCTCCTGGGTTGAGCGTCTGCCCCCTGGTGGTCAGTGCGCATCATAGCTACCAGTCAGATGGTCGAACAGTCGGATGGTCACTTAGGCTTTTATATGTGTAGATAGGAGTGTCATCTACATGATGAGGAAATGGGTGGGACCAGATAATGCACAAGAAATGTGTGGCTCGTCAGCAAGCCTTCTTGTTGCTGAGTTACACTGAAATATTTTCCTCATCCCATGTCTTAGGACATCAGCAGAAGCTGGGAAGTGTTCACTGTCTGTTTCATCCACGTCTTAAAGTTAGAGACTCCCTCTTACCTTTTCTCATAAGACACGCTTTGCTGTGATCCATACGGCTATCGGGGAGTAGAGAGAAATTGCTCATGTTATTGTCTTTCATGGCCTGGAAGGTCACATTCTTCTGGGCCTAGCTTGGTGCCCAAGAACTGGCTGACCTTCTCTACACTGGCTCTTATGTCCTAGAATGAGAACCACAACAGAGAAAACTTGAAACTAAAATAAAACAGGGGAAAAGAAATCAGACAGAGACAGGAGAGGGTGAAGGTGAGGAGGAGAGAGAAAAGGGAGGAAATCAGGAAGAGGGTGATTGACCTGCTCACGTAGGACATGTGCAGACTGAGTAGAAGGTTTATAAGCCAACTGGAGGCCCAGTGCATGAAATTCATGCACAGGTAGGGTCCCTAGGCCTGGCCGGCGATCGGGGCCGATCAGGGCCTTCCAGCTGGGGCCTTCCTTTGTTCCATGCCGCCCCCGCACCCCCCCCCCCCCGGTGGTCAGCGCACGTCATAGCGAGCGATCAAACTCCTGGTCTCCCAGTCGAACTGCCGAGGGGACCCTTGGCATATTAGCCTTTTATATATATAGATGCTCTTTAGAGGGAAATACAGTGTGAAATTCAGGTGAGCCATTCTCTTTTGATGCCAATTAACACTTCCTATGAATGTTGACATAATCAACATCTACAGGAACCCTCTTCCTGTCAATCTGGGAACATGTAATTACTGTCCCCACTGGTCCTGACTGTGTCAAGTCCCGCCTTACACTTTATCCCCATCGGACACATCTCCTAGACTCCCAGATTGCATCATTGATAGCCTTCAGCAAGTACGTTTGCTGTGACGTTCTTCCTCCGTGCAGGCATTAAGGCTGTCAAAAGACATTAAAAAAACTCGAGAGCCCTGACGTTGTTACTCAGTGGTTAGAGCATCGGCCTGTGCACTGAATTTGGGGTTGGGTTCCTGGTCAAGGGCACATGCCTGGGTTGCAGGTTCAATCTCTAGCCCCAGTCAGGGCGCTTATGGGAGGCAATCAATCAATATGCATCCCTCACATTGCCGTTTTTTCCTCTTCCTCTTTCTCTCTCTTGCCACCCACCCTTCCACTCTCTTTAAAAGCAATGAAAAAAATATATCCTCAGGCAAGTATTTACAATAAATAAGTCAATAAATCTTATATAATAAAAGGCTAGTATGCAAATTGATCAAACAACGGAATGACCGGATGCTATGACATGCGCTGACCACTAAGGGCAGACACTCAATGCAGGAGGTGCTCCCTGGTGGTCAGTGCGCTCCCACAGGGCGAGTGCTGCTCAGCCAGAAGCTGGGCTCATGGCTGGTGAGTGCAGCAGTGGTGGTGGGGGCCTCTCCTGCCTCCATGGGGAGCAGGCCTAAGCTGGCAGTTGGACATCCCCCGAGGGCTCCCGGACTGCGAGGGGGTGCAGGCTGCACTGAGGGACACCCCCCCACCCCGAGTGCACGAATGTCATGCACTGGGCCTCTAGAAAACAAAATAAAATAAAATAATAAATAAATTCATAAATAGGAGAAAGAACATGTGCCATCAGAAGGTTAATGAAGAAAAGGCCCTTCTCGGTCACATTTCAGGGATGGGCTTTGATTAAAAGTGTCGAATGGAAACATTGAAGAACCGAGAGGAGGTAGACAGCTAAGAAATGGGGTTGGAGAGAGTGACATTTGTGGTAGAATTATCTGATGCAGCTCCTCGTATGATATTAAAAGGAAATTCCCTTTTCCTCTCATCTGCAGCCAGCCACCAACGTGGTCAAACCACGAGCCATTCGGCACTGCAAGAGAAGCGAGGAGAGAAGGTGATGCCTCTGAGCTCCGTTGCCTGGGCAACTCAGCTCCTGTTAGCCACACCTTCGGAACTTCATGAGCAGGTGACTCCAGTGCTGGACATTCTCCTCCTCCCATTTGCATGAGAAATAGAATTCTGCCTCGACCACCAAAAGGCCAGTCAGTGGGTGCTGTATAAGATGCCATCTTTAAGATGAGCTCCGGATCTACCCGTGATACAGTGATTTTGAATTCTGAAGAGAATCTCGCTAGGAAATGAGAGTTGAACTTGAGCTCCTCCTAGCTTGGAGCCGATGTCTTTGTTCTTGCTTCTGTGAACGATAGGATGTACTTGACTGTAGCCAACACGTGTTTGTCTCTTCTTTGGCCTTGCCCAAAACTTTGGGACAACACATCTTATGGAAAACTCTCCCTTTCCCATGGCAACGCTCTTCAGATACCTGTAGCTGCGGGGTCATAGGTCAATGATCCTGTGGCTGGATGTGGCTGTCTGGTCTTGAATAGGGCATCTGACGAATAAGGAGAATTTGAATTGTCTTGTAAGTCCAATTTTTCTTTGCTTTTGTATTTTTTTTTCTATTGGTGAAAGGTAAGCTACACATGAAAGTGTAAATCTTCAAAAGTTAGAATTTTCAAAATTACCCTTAGATAGGTTTGCACTATTTTCCATCCCACCATCCATCAACACTTGAGCATGCCTCCTACACAGAGTCTTTTTGTTGTTGTTGTTTTTGTTCATTATATTCCACAAATGAGTGAGATCATGTGATATTGATCTTTCTCTGCCTGGCTTATTTCACTTAGCATAATGCTCTCCAGCTCCATCCATGTTGTTGCAAATGGTAGGAGTTCCTTCCTTTTTACTGCAGCGTAGTATTCCATTGTGTAGATGTACCAGAGTTTATTAATCCACTCATCTGCTGATGGGCACTTAGGCTGTTTCCAAATCTTAGCTATGGTGAATTGTGCTGCTATGAACATAGGGGTGCATATATCCTTTCTGATTTGTATTTCTAGTTTCTTGGGATATATTCCTAGAAGTGGGATCACCGGGTCAAATGGGAGTTCCATTTTTAGTTTTTTGAGGAAACTCCATACTGTTCTCCACAGTGGCTCCACCAGTCTGCAGTCCCACCAGCAGTGCCCGAGGGTTCCTTTTTCTCCGAATCCTCGCCAGCACTTGTCGTTTGTTGACTTGTTGATGGCAGCCATTCTGACAGGTGTGAGATGGTCTACACAGAGTCTTACCACCACCATGTGGTTCCGATGTTTCGAAGGAGAGCTGTGTGAGCAGAATAATGACCCCGCCCCCATGGTATGAATGGACTAATCCCCCAACTCTCCGAATGTGTTCTCTCCTTTGGGGAGGGACTTGGAGGGTGTGATTAGGATCCTCAGGTGGAGAGATTGTCTTGGATGATCCAGGTGGGAACCATGTCATCACAAGAGTCCTTACAGGAGAGAGGCAGGAGCGTGAGCATCAGAGAGCAGATGTGACGGCAGCCGAGTTGGAAGATGTGGCCCTGCACCAAGGAAAGTGGGCACCTCCAGGGGTTGAAGAGGCAGGAAGCGAATTCTCCGCCAGATTCTCAAAGATGGAATGGAGTCCTGGCCGGTTTGGCTCAATGGATAGAGCCTCGGCCTGCAGACCAAAGGGTCCTGGGTTCGATTCCAGTCAAGGGCAGGTATCTAGGTTACAGGCTCCTCCCCGGCCCGGGCTCTGGTCGGAGCACCTGTAGTAGACAACCAATCCATGTGCTTCTCTCACATAGATATTTCTCTCTGTCTTTCCCTCTCTCTCCTCCACTCTCTCTAAAAATCAGTGAAACAAATACCCTCCGATGAGGATGAAAAACGAAAGAATGGAATGGAGCTAGGCCCTCACATTCATTCTAGTTTCTAAAACATAATTTGGATTTCTGAACTCCAGAGCAAAGATGATTTTTGGTGGTTGTTGAATTTGTGATCATTTCTTACATGGTGATAGAAAAAGATCACACTTCCCCAATGATAGGTGAGAAGTGGAATCTCAATGCAGTTTTGAATTCACACGTTTTCTACTTCATATGAGGTGAATTACCTTTTTTTGTTTTGTTTTTCTTGTTTTTGTTAATCCTTACCCGGCCATATTTTTCCATTGAGTTTTAGAGAGAGTGGAAGGGAGGGGTAGAGACAGAGAGTGAGACACATCCATTGGTTGCCTCCCCCACATGCCCTCACCCGGGCCGGGGGTTGAGCCTGCAACCGTGGTAGGTGCCCTTGATGGGAATCGAACCTGGGACCCTTCAGCCCACCGGCCAATGCTCCATCCACTGAGCCACACCGGCCGGGGCTGAATTACCTTTCTCAGTGTGGATGGCACTTAGGAAAACGTCTTGGGAGCAAAGCGTGTTGACGGGGAGCCCGGGGTATAGGTTTCATGACACGGATGTCTTGCTGCCAGGTGGTTGTATAAACCGTGAGACAGTAAGACCTGGAGGCGAAGGGCAGGAACCCACCTCGTTTTGAGTTCGACTCACCATTTCCTCGAAGGAACCACTCAAAGTATTCTTCCAATGAGTTTGGGTTTCTGGTGATTTTCAGTGTCTTGTGGAAATGATAACCGGAAATGATCACATCTCTGGGATTTCTCATGATGTAAATAACCTTAAATGGAAAAAAACAAACAACAACAAGAATAAGGGTCCCCATCTCCCTGCTCAGGATTGGGCCCATGGAGGAACCCCGCTCCCATTGACGTGCGTGGCTCTCAGTTCGTCTTCCCCACTTCACTGACTGAACAGGACCCGTGGCGAACCCGCCCTGCGGCAGACGCTCACGTGGGCTCCAGGGAAGAGCAGTTAACACCAGCTGCATCGTTTGTGCCCCCAGGACAGCAGGACACGTGGTGGGGGGGGGGGTTCTCCAAAGGTTTGGGGGACCGATGTTACCACCCGTGGGCGCCGCTGGGTAGGGAGTTCTGGGCGATGGACTAGGAGTTCTGAGTTTTCCTGGGACCAAGACGGTGACTGTCTACTCCCCGCTTTCCCCAAAGTTCATGTTCTCCGTCTCTTTCTCTGGAAATCCCTCCCGTGTCAGCATCTCCCAGGTCTGCCTCAGATAAACGTGAGTGGTCTTTTATAAAATTGAAAACGGGCCCTCGCCCGTGTGGCTCAGTGGATGGAGCATCGGCCTGCGGACTGAAGGGTCCCAGGTTCGATTCCAGCCAAGGGCACAGGCCTGGGTTGCTGGCTCGATCCCCAGTGGGGGGCGTGCAGGAGGCAGCTGATCCGTGATTCTCTCTCATCATTGATGTTTCTCTCTCTCTATCCTTCTCTCTTCCTCTCTAAAATCAATAAAAATATATTTGGAAAAAAATAAATAAAATAAATATCCTTCTAAATATATTAGGTTTAAAAAAATAAAAAATAAAAACATGGTGTGAATGGACGGTTACGCGGCTGCGAACGGTGCCGCCTCCGGAGAGAGATGAAGTGGGAGGGCTTCTCAATGCTCACTCTGCAGGAAGGGCAGGTCCCGAGGAGGGGGAGCAGAGGGGCCTCGGCCCCTGAGCTCTGGCCGACGTCGGCCTTTCGTGGGAACAGGTGAGAGCCACATGGCCGTGGAGAAGCCTGACCTGTGACCAGGGAGCTGATCACCAGGAGCTGAGAACCTGCGTCTGCCGGGGCCCGTGGTGGATGGGAAAGCAAGGGAGCCTCCAGGTTCAGGGACCGGTGAGCCCTCAGCAAAGAGGAGGGAGACATGCAGCAGCTTCGTGCGAGCCCATCAGAGGGGGTCACTGCACCAAGGCGCCCGGCACGAAGGACACGCAATGTGTGTGACGCCCTGTGACCCAATGCAGGCCCCTGGACTCCTGAGAAACACACAAACAAGCAGCTCAACCGCGTGTCTCCCTCCTTCACCGACGGATTCGTTCTCTTTTCTCAGACCCTTCCCGCAGCAGTGGTACAACACGGTGTCTACACCTGGTGTCAATGGAGTCAATGTTACTGACTCATCTGCATAATAGAAAAACTAACAAAACTAGAGGAACTGTGTCAGGTGGCACTTTTCAGGTCGTGGACACGAGGTCCTAACAGACTGAGGTCCACGCAAGAAGGAACTTAGCAAACCGAGCCCCTGACACCCTGCTCTCTGCCTGTGGAGGGTCAGCCACGGTGGAGGTAATATGGCCCCCGCCGAGCCAAAGAGACACGAGTGGAACCCGGGACAGCCACTGTGCCTAGAGCGGACAGGGTGGGACATCTCGAGGGAGGGAGGTCTGTGGAGAAAGGCCCGGATGTGCCGGGGCCTCGGCCAATCCACAGCTCAGAGCTGGTCTGTGGTACACGGACCAAAATTCCTGGATAGTTACCCTTTAGGGACCCAAAGGGTCTTTTCTTTTCTTTTTTGTGGTTAATCTTCACCTGAGGAGTCCATTGATTTTTATTTTTATTTATTTATTTTTTTAAAATATATTTTATTGATTTTTTACAGAGAGGAAGGGAGAGGGAGAGAGAGTTAGAAACATCTATGAGAGAGAAACACCGATCAGCTGCCTCCTGCACACCCCCTACTGGGGATGTGCCCACAACCAAGGTACATGCCCTTGACTGGAATTGAACCTGGGACCTTTCAGTCTGCAGGCCGACGCTCTATCCAGCTAGGGCTCCATTGACTTTTAGAGAGAGTGGAAGGGAGGAGGAGACACAGAGTGAGAAACGTCAATGTGAGAGCGACACGGACTGGTTGCCTCCCACGTGCGCCTGGACTGAGGATGCCGTAATTGGAAACCCCCACTGGGTTTCAAAGGTGGGTGCCAATTAAAATGGCAATAAATAAGTACCTATCCTATATAATAAAGAGGTAATATGCAAATTGACCCCCACACCCTTGCACAAGATGGCCGCCCCCATGTGGTCAAAGATGGCTGCCACAAGATGGCTGGCAGGGGAGGGCAGTTGTGGGTGATTAGGCCTGCAGGGGAGGGCAGTTGGGGGGGACCAGGCTTGCAGGGGAGGGCAGTTAGGGGCGACCAGGCTGGCAGGGGAGGGCAGTTAGGGGTGGCTGGGCCAGCAGGAGAGGGCAGTTGGGGGTGACCAGGCCAGCAGGGGAGGGCAGTTGAGGGCAACTGGGCCTGCAGGGGAGGGCAGTTGGGGGCAACCGGGCCAGCAGGGGAGGGCAGTTGGGGGCAATTGGGCCGGCAGGGGAGCAGTTAGGCGTTGATCAGGTTGGCAGGGAAGTGGTTAGGGGGTGATCAGGCTGGCAGGCAGGTGAGCGGTTGGGAGCCAGCAGTCCCAGATTGTGAGGGGGATGTCTGACTGCCGTTTTAGGCCGATCCAGATCGGGCCTAAACCGGCAGTTGGACATCCCCTGAGGGGTCCCAGATTGAAGAGGGTGTAGGCTGAGCTGAGGGACAACCCGCCCCCCCCCGACACACACCCAGGGCATGAATTTCGTGTACCGGGCCTCTAGTCAATAATAACCCTAAATGTAAATGGATTAAATGCTCCAATCAAAAGGCGTAGGGTAGCTGAATGGATACAAAAACATGACCCAACTATATGCTGCCTATGAGAGACCCATCTCAAAACAAAAGACACACACAGGATGAGAGTGAAGGGATGGAAAAAAATTTTCCATGCAAATAGAAAAGGAAAAAAAAGATGGAGTAGCAATACTCATATCCGACAAAATAGACTTTAAAATGAAGGCCATCACAAGAGACAACAAAGGTCACTACATGCTACTAAAGGGATCGATCCAACGAGAGGATACAACCCTGGTAAACATACATGCACCCAATAGAGGAGCACCTAAATATATAAAAAATACTTCTAGAGGACTTTAAGGAGAGATCGACAACAATACAGTCATAGTAGGGATTTTAACACCCCAATACTTCACTGGATACATCTTCCAGACAAAAACTTAATGAGGAAACAGTGACTCTAAAGGTCACACCGGATAAGATGGATTTAATACACATTTATAGAACATTTCATCCCAACGCAGCTAAGGTGGGTGCCATGCCCAGCCGGCGTGGCTCAGCGGTTGAGCGCCGACCTATGAACCAGGAAGTCATGGTTCGATTCCCAGTCAGGGCACAAGCCTGGATTACAGGCTTGATCCCCAGTAGGGGGCATGCAAGAGGCAACCGATCCATGATTCTCTCTCATCGTTGATGTTTCTCTCTCTCTCTTCCTCTCTGAAATCAATAAAAAAAATATATTTTTTTGCCAAAACCGGTTTGGCTCAGTGGATAGAGCATCCGCCTGCGGACTGAAAGGTCCCGGGTTCGATTCCAGTCAAAGGCATGTATCTTGGTTGCAGGCACATCCCCAGTAGGGCGAGTGCAGGAGGCAGCTGATCGATGTTTCTAACTCTCTATCCCTCTCCCTTTCTCTCTGTAGAAAATCAATAAAATATATTAAAAAAAAAATATATATATGTATTTTTAAAAAGATGGGTGGCAATCCTGCATTTCCTCTGGTTAACGATCGGCTGAGTGTGCTCGGGGCATTGTACCTCGGAACAAGGTTTTAAACTATCTCACTTGACTGAGTCACATACTTAGTATTAGCCATTGTCTGAAACACAGGTATCCAGGACATCCCAAGAAGTGATCCAAACGGACATTGTGTTAGGGGAGGGAGAGAAAGAGAGAGAGAGAGAGAGAGAGAGAGAGAGAGGCGAGATAGACACATCAATAGGTTTCCTTCCACACATGCCCTGACCCGAGTGAGGAAAGAAACACAACCCAGGCATGTGCCCTTGACCGGAATTGAACCCGGGACCCTTCAGTCCGCAGGCCGGTATTCTATTCACTGAGCCAAACCAGCTAGGACTTGCTCCAGATCTTCTTAACCAACACCCTCTACACACTGTGGACCCACTGCGCAGATGCCTTTCCTAAGTATTTACATTTCTTTTCTGAGTATTCACAACAGTAACGTCTCCACACGCCCCAACATGGAGCAGCCAGGCCAGCGTCTCCGGTGCCATGGTTCAGAAAGGCTGCCGACTTTTAAAACTTAATAAATCACTTTGAATCCACTGACCAAATACTGCTTGGTTCTCACTCCTCTGTCCCACTCCTAGTCTGATCATAGTTGTCAATGGACTCACCTGCAGACACAGAATGCTCAAATCTTAATCTCATCTCCTGCTTACGACTCATTTTTTTTTTTTTGCTCTTAGAATTCCTTCATTTTAGAGAGCAGGTAGTGATCTTTGCTCAAATGCACCTGCCATTTTTCCATTTATTTTTATTTTTTAAAAATACATTTTATTGATTTTTACAGAGAGGAAGGGAGAAGGATAGAGAGTTAGAAACATCGATGAGAGAGAAACATCGATCAGCTGCCTCCTGCATACCTCCCACTGGGGATGTGCCCACAACCAAGGTACATGCCCTTGACCGGAATCGAACCTGGGACCCTTCAGTCCGCAGGCCGATGCTCTATCCACTGAGCCAAACCAGCTAGGGCCATTTTGCCATTTAAATGATCTCCGTGGAAGCATGGAACATAGCTCGGAATCTCGGAGGGAAGGTGGGGGAGGGTGGGTAGGTGGGAGGTGGTCAACCAAAGATCCTGTATGCATATAAGCATGGCCCAGGGACACAGACAATAGGGTGCTGAAGGTGGGGGGTGGGGTGGGCTGGAGGGGATCAATGGGGCGGCTGGGGGGGAGGGAGAAAGGGGAACATATGTAATACTTCCAACGATAAATAATTATTTAAAAATAAAGACATCATCTTTTAAAAAAAATGATCTCCATGGGATTACATTGCCTTCCGATAACTTCCTGAATCTTGAAGATGAATTTCCGGTTCCACAATAATTTCCCACTCAAACCCAACCAGCCTCACCTCCTGCTACTCCCCGTCCCTACTCTTTACCATGTTGTTTTAGGTTCTTTTTTTTTTTTTTTAAAAAAAATATTTTTATTGATTACAGAGAGGAAAGGAAAGGGAGAGAGAGAGATAGAATCATCAATGATGAAAGAGAATCACTGATTGGCTGCTTCCTGCACGCCCCCAACCCAGGCATGTGCCTTTGACTGGAATCGAATCTGGGATCCTCCAGTCTGCTGGTCAACTGAGCCAAACTGGCCAGGGCTGTTTTAGGTTCCTGACCAGCCCTCAGTGTCTCTCAGATCTGCTCCATTTTGCATGTAACCCACCTGCTCTGTTCTCTCCTCAACGCTGACCAGGCCTCTCCGTGTGACCAAACTTTGGTCAGACTCCTCTGGGCCGTTTTCTTGACCAGACGTAGACGTTGGCTTCCTGTGCCCATTGTTCTCAGCCACGTGTGTAGCAAGACTCCTGCTGAGTCCGTCATGAGAATCCTCCCACCCCGGAGAGCCAATGATGGTCCTTAACTGGTAACCCAGCTCCCCACTTCCTCAGTTTCTGACCCCGCTTTTTTCCTTTCTCCTTCCTTTCTTCCTTCTTCCCTCCCTTCCTTCCTTCCTTCCTTCCTTCCTTCCTTCCTTCCTTCCTTCCTTCCTTCCTTCCTTCCTTCCTTTCTCTCTCTCTCTTTTTCTTTCTTTCTTTTAAATATATTTTATTGATTTTTTACAGAGAGGAAGAGAGAGGGATAGAGAGTTAGAAACATCGGTGAGAGAGAAACATCCATCAGCTGCCTCCTGCACATCCCCCATGGGGATGTGCCCAAAACCAAGATACATGCCCTTGACCAGAATCGAACCCGGGACCCTTCAGTCCGCAGGCTGATGCTCTATCCGCTGAGCCAAACCGGTCAGGGCCCCACTTTCTTACCTGACTTTGGGTAGGACACTGTGATGGCATCCTCATCCCTCACCACGAATCCGTCGTGCAGAGACCTCAGGTCTCTGATGGTAATCGTGTAGAAGGGGATCCCTTCAATCCACAAGTAATCTGTGGCTATTCCACACAACAGCCGGCCCAGCTTGGTCTGTGTGTGCTCTGGTTTGTGCAACGGACACAGCCGCTCTGCTTCCTGGGTTTGGAGCCAGATGGTCTCCAAAACTGATCTCTGAATGCATAATAATCTGGCCACTCAGTGTATATATATCAGAGGCTCAGTGCATGAATTCCTGCATGGGTGCAGTCCGGCCAGCCTGGCCAGGGGGAGGGGACATGGGCGGTTGGCCAGCCTGCCTGCTGGTCAAACTCCTGGTCTAGAGGACAATTTGCATGTTAGCCTTTTATTCTATAGGATATACACTGAGTGGCCAGATGATTATGCATTCAGAGATCATCATAATCTGGCCACCCAGTGTATAGAGGGCAGAGCCATCCAAGGCTCCTGCTGGACGGCCATTGAGACAGAGAAAGTCACAGCCTAGCGTGAGTCATCAGAACACTTCCTGAAGACTCAGCCACCCACTGCATGGCGGGGAGCTCCTGGAGGCTCACAGACGAGGAGAGAATAGAGAGAGGTGGATGCCTTTTCCCTCAACAGCAATTTCGGGGTGGGGGGAGGGGGAGGGAACAAAACCAAAACAGACACTTAAGCTCTTTCCCCTGCCACCTAATTATCCTGGAAGCATCCATTCTCTATAAAACTGCCGTTTGAAATTCTAACCCTGCTATTTTGGCTTCTGTAAATGCTTGCTTGCTTAAATAATAAGGAAAATAAGACTACTCCCACCTCAGAGAGGCCATTAAACCTTCCCCGGACAAAATTATCAGTGCTGGCACCAGGCCAGGCCTCTGGTTGAGGTCTCAAGGCCCCAGCACATAGGGGCTCTTTAAGAACGTGCAAAGGGGGCCCAAGACACCCCATATTTGGGAGACAAAGAAGGTAAAAACATATACATAGGGAAAGTTCCTCCATGTTGGGGCCAGAATTTGAGAGACATTTTCCTCTGGGCCTGTGCATAATAAATGTAACTCCATCTCTCTAAGCGTTGCTTGGTTCTTCTCCGGTTTTCTGTAACGTCTTCACGCTGCAGACAATTTCTCTCGGGTTCACAGTGAATTATGGACTTCATTGTGAACACCTCCAAGCAAGTGGCTTCTAGAGAGCCCCTGAAAATGGTGATTTTCCAACAGAATCAGGTTAGATTTGTGTTCTCTTTGGCCTGTTGGAAATGCCTGAGCCATGTCCACCCACGACTGGCAGCCTTTCTGACGACCCTGCGTGTAGGTACGGGCGGAACGGGTACAGTCCTTTAACACGAAACGAGCTCATAATTATTTCCTTGCCCGATTTTTCTCCTTCCAGGAGTTTACTTGCTCCTGGAAGCTGAGACTCAGGTGGGTCAACCAAGACTCCATGAGCCCAAAGGACTGTCGGCGGGGAACCCGATCGTTTCAATCCTCTATCAGAAGGGCTCACTAGCTTACTGAGGCCAACAGGTAACCCTGAGGCATGAATGTGACATCCTTTCCTGTTCTCTGAGTTACTAACAGGAGTGACTCTGGGTTGTGTAATGTTTAACGCTGGGATACACTGAGTGAAAGGTCTGCACGTACTCAGAAAACAAACATTTGCTTTTGTGACTATGTGTTTACTTATTGAGGACATGTTATGCCTACAGCATGTAGTCTGAAACGAGTCTCTTTCAGGTTGCATATAAATGGGTCTTTTATTTATTTTTTTAAAATACTTCTTCATTGTTGAAAGTATTACATATATCCCTCTTTTCCCCTCATTGACCCCCTTCCAGCCGGGCCCTGTCCCCCTGCCCCAGGCCCTCACCACCCCATAAATTTTTATTTAAAAAAAATCATTCATTCAGGTATTCTATGTTGTTTGATTGAAGAATTTAGTCTTTTTACATTTAAGGTAATTCTTGACAGTTATGGACTTGCCATTCCCATTTTGTCCATTGCTTTCTGGCTGTTTCAGAATTCCTTTTTATTTTCTCTTGCTGGGTTCCTTTGCTGTAATGTTAAGCTTTGATTCCAAATCAATATAATCAGACAAAGGAGAAGTAACAACAGATACCACAGAAACGAAAAATATTATTAAGAAAATATGATGAACCACCAAATGCCAACAAATGGGACAATCTGAAAGAAACAGATACATTCCTACAAACATACCAATTTCTAAAACTGAATCAAGAAGAAATAGAAAATCTGAACAGACTGATTATAACTAACGAAATCAAAGCAGTAATAAAAAAAAAATCTCTCAAAAAACAAAAGTCCTGACCCGGATGGCTTCGAAGCTGAGTTTTCACAAACATTCCAAGAAAAACTAACACCTATCCTTCTCAAACTATTCCAAAAAATTCAAGAGGAGGGAAGACGCCCATGCACATGTTATGAGGCCAGCATTATCCCACTTCCAAAACCAAACGAAGACACTACCAAGAAACGAAAATTATAGGCAATATCTCTGAGTAAAAAAAAAAAAAAGCCACAATCCTCAACAAAATACGAGCAAACTGAACTCGGCCATACAGTCAAAAGATCATACGCCATGGTTAGGTTGAATCTGTTTCTGGGATGCAAGTTTGGTACAGTACACACTAGTCAGTTAACATGACACGCCACATAAACAAAATGAAGAATAAAGGTCATACGATCACATCAATAGATGCAAGAAAAGCATTTGACAAAACCAGGCATACATTCACGACAAAAACTCTCAGCAAAGCAGGAATAGAAGAAACATACCTCAACATAATAAGGGGCCAGGAATGCCAAACTCACAGCTCACATCATACTCAGCTGGAAAAAACTCAAGGCATTTTTCTTAGGATCAGGAATGACACGGGGAAGTCCACTTTCACGACTCATATTCAACATAGTCCTGGAAGTCATAGCCATAGTAATAAGACAGGAAGAAGAAATAAAAGGCATTCAAATAAAAAAAGGAACAAGTAAAAATGTCATTATTTGCCAATGACATGGTACTGTATATAGAGAATCCTAAAGAGTTGAGCAAAAAACTACTAAAACTAATAAACTCAATAAAGTAGCAAAATAAGTCTAAAAATTTAGAAATTGATCACACTTTATGCACCAATAATGAACTATAATGAAGGGCTCATACAACTCAACTAAAGGAAGACAAAAAATCCAATTAAAAAATGGGCAATGGACCTGAATAGGCACTTTTTCAAAGAGGACATACAGATGGCCAATAGAGATATATGAGAAAATACTCAATGCCAATGATTATCAGAGAAATGCAAATTAAAACCACAATGATATATCACCTGTCAGAACCTGTCCCAGAAAATAGTCCCATTTACAATTTCATAAAAAAAAATTAACTAGCTGAAACCGGTTTGGCTCAGTGGATAGAGCGTCGGTCTGCGGACTGAAAGGTCCCAGGTTCGATTCCGGTCAAGGGCATGTACCTTGGTTGGGGGCACATCCCCAGTAGGAGGTGTGCAGGAGGCAGCTGATCAATGTTTCTCTCTTGTCGATGTTTCCAACTCTCTAGCCCTCTCCCTTCCTCTCTGTAAAAAAATTAATAAAATATATTTTAACAATAACTAGAAATAAATTTAACCAAGCAAATAAAAGACCTGTAATCAGAAATGTATAAGATACTGAAGAAAAAAAAAAATCGAAGAAGAAGATAACAAATAAATGAAAGCCTATAGCATGGTCATGAATAGGAAGTATTAACCTCATGAAAATGTCCATACCACCAGAGCAATCTATGGATGCAACGCAATTCCTAGCAAAATGCCAATGGCGTATTTCACAGAACTGGAACAAATACTCCAAATCTTATTTGGAACCACATAAGACCCCCAAAAGACCCCAATCTAGAAAAAGAACAAAGTTGGACGGATCTCGTTACCTGATATCAAACTATGCTTTCGGGTCACAGTAATAAAAACAATATGGTACTGGTATAAAAGTAGACGTAGAGTTCCATGGAACAGAACCGGGAGCCTACAAATAAACCCTCACGTACACGGCCCATTAATATCTGACAAAGAAGGCAAGAACACACAATTGGGTAAAGACTGTCTATTCAATGTAAGGTGTTGGTAAAATTGGACAGAAACATGTAGAAAAATTAAACCAGACCACCTTCTTGCACCACACACAGGAATAAACTCAACATGGATGAAAAAGCCTTAAATGTGAGGCATGAAACAATAAAACTCCTAGAAGAAAACATAAGCGGCAAAATCTCTGACGTTTCTCTTAGCAATATTTCTTTCTGACATATCTCCTTGGACAAAGGAAACAACAACAAGAACATTAAACAAATTGGACTACATCAAACAAAAAAGTTTTTTTTTCACAGCAAAGGACACCATCAACACAATGAAAGATCACCCACTGAATGGGAGAACATATTTGCCAATGGTAGATCTGATAAGGGGTTCATTTACAAAATACATAAATACTCATACAACTCAACTAAAGGAAAGATGAGAAATCCAATTAAAAAATGGGCAATGGGCCTGAATAGCCATTTCTCCAAAGAGGACATACAGATGGCCTATACACTGAGTGGCCAGATTATTAGGATCTCTGAACACATAATCATCTGGCCACTCAGTGTATATCCTATAGAATAAAAGGCTAATATGCAAATTGTTCCCTTGACCAGGAGTTCAACCAGCAGGCAGGCCAGCCAACCGCCCACTTCCCCTCCCCATTGGCCAGGCTGGCTGGACCCCACCCATGCACGAATTCATGCACCGGGCCTCTGATATATGCGTTCAGAGGTCATCATAATCTGGCCACTCAGTGTATGAAAAGATACTCAATGCCACGAATTGTCAGAGAAATGCAAATTAAAACCACGAGGATTGCCAAAACCGGTTTGGCTCAGTGGATAGAGCGTCGGTCTGCGGACTGGGGGGTCCTGGGTTCGATTCCGGTCAAGGGCATGTACATTGGTTGAGGGCACATCCCTGGTAGGGGGTGTGCAGGAGGCAGCTGGTCGATGTTTCTCTCTCATCGATGTTTCTGGCTCTCTGTCCCTCTCCTTTCCTCTCTGTAAAAAATCAATAAAATATATTAAAAAAAAAAAAAACCCACGAGGATATATCACCTGTCAGAACCTGTCAGAATGGCTGTCATCTGTAAATTACTAAACAACAAGTGCTGGTGAGGATGTGGAGAAAAGGGGATCACTATGCACTGTTGGTGGAATTGGGGACTGGCCCAGCCACTATAGAAAACAGAATGGAGGGCCCTCAAAAAATTAAAAACGGGACTGCCTTATGCCTCAGCCTTAAATAAACGTAACCAAGCCAATAAATGACCTGTGCTCAGAAATGTGTAAGATACTGAAGAAAAAAAAAAATTGAAGACGATAACAAATAAATTAAAGCCTATAGCGTGGTCATGAATAGGAAGTATTAACCTCATGAAAATGTCCATACCACCAGAGCAATCTATGGATGCAACGCAATTCTTAGCAAAATGCCAATGGCGTATTTCACAGAACTGGAACAAATACTCCAAATTTTATTTGGAACCACATAAGACCCCAAATAACAACAGCAATCTAGAAAAGGAACCGAGTTGGATGGATCAGGCTACCTGATACATCCTCCTGGGAATTTATTCTGAAGAAACCCAAACACTCATTGGAAAGAATACATTCACCCCTAGGTTTACTGCAGTGCTATTGACAATAGTCAGAACTGGGAGCGGCCCAAGGGCCTGTGAGTAGATGAGTGGATAAAAAAGCTGTGGGAAATTTACACAATGGAGTACTACTTGGCCACTTCATGTTTCCTAGTAGTTATGTGTTATGCCTACAGCAAATAGTTTGAAATTGGTGAGTCTCTTGGAGTCAGCAAATATGTGGGTCTTTTTAAAAAAAAAAAAAAAAATCCATTCAGCCATTTTGTGTCCTGTGATTGGAGAATTTATTTCTTTTACATTTAAAGTAACTACGGAGCCCTGGCCGGTTTGGCTCAGTGGATAGAGCATCGGCCTTCGGACTGAAGGGTCCCAGGTTCGATTCCAGTCAAGGGCACATGCCCAGGTTGTGGGCTCCGATCCCCAGTGGGGGTTGTGCAGGAGGCAGTCAATCAATGATTCTCTCTCATCATGGATGTTTCTCTCTCTCTCTCTCCCTCTCCCTTCCTCTCTCTGAAATCAATAAAAATATATATTTTTTAAAAAAACAACTATGGATAGTGATGGACTTGCCATTGCCATTCCATTCATTGTTTTCTGGCTGTTTTATGATTCCTTTGCCTTTCTATTTCTCTTCCTTGTGACTTGATGATTTGCTGTAATGATATACTTAGATTTCTTTCTCTTTCTCTTTTCTTTATCTGCCAGAGGTTTTGCTATGTGGTCACCACGAGGCTTACATAAAACAAGTTATGACTTACTAAGTTTATTTTTTTAAATATATTTTTTATTAATTTCAGAAAGGAAGGGAGAGAGAGAGAGAGAGAGAGAGAGAGAGAGAGAAATGTCAATGATGAGAGAGAAACATTGATTAGCTGCCTCCTACACACGCCACACTGGGGATCGAGCCCACAACCCAGGCATGTGCCCTGACCAGGAATCGAACTGTAACCTCCTGGTTCACAGGTCAATACTCAACCACTAAGCCACACCGGACGGGCATGACTTACTAATTTTAAATGCATACTAAAGCTCTACATTTTACTCTTCCCCTCCCACTTATTAAATTAAAAAAAATGTTTTCATTTATTTTATTTTATTTATTTATTTTTTAAAATATATTTTATTGACTTTCCACAGAGAGGAAGGGAGAGGGACAGAGAGTCAGAAACATCGATGAGAGAGAAACATCAATCAGCTGCCTCCTGCACACCTCCTACTGGGGATGTGCCCACAACCAAGGTACATGCCCTTGACCGGAATCGAACTAGAACCCTTCAGTCCGCAGGCCGACGCTCTATCCACTAAGCCAAACCGGTGTTGGCGTTTTCATTGATTTTAGAGAGAGAGAGAGGAAGGGAGAGAGAGATAGAAACATCGATGAGAGAGTAACATTGATCGGCTGCCTCCTGCACATCCCCGACCTGGGCATATACCCTGACCAGCATGTGCCCTGACCAAGAATCCCACTGTGATCTCCTGGTTCATGGGTCGATGCTCTAGCACTGAGCCACACCAGCTGTGCCACATTTAAGTTTTTGATGTCACATTTTACATCTTTTTATCTTGTGTATCCACTAACTCACTATTGTTGTCACAGCTATGATTAATACTTTTGTATTCTAACTTTTATACTAGAGTTGTAAGTGATTTATCAACCACCATTGCACCATTAAAGTATTCTGAATTTATCTACCTATTTTGGACTTAGATCTTTACTTTTACTATAATGAGATTTATAATTTCATGAATTCCTGTTACTTATTTAGAGTTCTTCCATTTCAACTTGATGAAGTCCCTTTAGCATTTCTTATAAGTCTTGTGTAGTGCTGATGAAATCATGTAGCTATAGCCTGTCTGGAAAAAAAAATATTGTTTGTAATTCTGAAAGATAACTTTGCTGGGGATAATATTAGTTGTTTTTTCTTATTTCTTTATTTACTTTGAGTCTACCACAGGCGGGCTCACCCCGTCCCCCCATCCCCCCGAGAAACAGACGCCAAGAAATATTCAGCTCTGGAAGATAACATGTGCAGCATTTCCATTGAGGAGAATCTGCTAAGAATGTGAAAACAAGGTGTTGGGCATGTCAGGCAATAGCCCATCCTCTGAGAGTTGAGGTTAAAATATGAAATAAGGAAAACTGTCTAAAACTCCACCAGCAATACAAAACTCTTTCTTTTTAAAAAAAAATATATTTTATTGATTTCTTAGAGGAAGGGAGAGGGCTAGAGAGTCAGAAACATCGATGAGAGAGAAACATCTATCAGCTGCCTCCTGCACAACCCCTACTGGGGATGTGCCCGCAACCAAGGTACATGTCCTGGACCGGAATGGAACCTGGGACCTTGAGTCCGCAGGCCGACGCTCTATCCACTGAGCCAAACCGGTTAGGGCCAAAACTCTTTCTATGAATCATATATGTTTGTACCTATACATATTATGCTGTTAGATAATAACTAGAGGCCCGGTGCAGGGATTCATGCACCCGTGGGGGGTACCTCGGCCTGGCCTGCGCCCTCTCACAATCCGGGGCCCCTTGGGGGGATGTCAGACTGCTGGTTATGGCCTGATCCCTGCAGGCCAGGCCAAGGTACCCCACCAGTGCACAAATCTGTGTACCGGGACTCTAGTATGCATATAAGATCTTTGGTTAATCTCTTCCCGTCCTCCCCTCTCCCCTCTCCCCTCTGAGATTCATCAGTCTGTTCCATGTTTCCATGCCTATGCGTTGAGCGTCTGCCCCCTGGTGATCAGTGTGCGTCATAGCTACCGGTTGAATGGTCAAATGGTTGAACAGTCATATGGTTGGCTGGTTGCTTAGGCTTTTATATATATACTAGTGGCCCGGTGTGCAAAATTAGTGCACGGGGGAGGGGGGTGTCCCTCAGCCCGGCCTGAACACTCTCCAATCTGGGACCCCTCGAAGGATGTCCTACTGCTGGTTTACAGGGATTGGGCCTAAACCAGCAGTCGGACATCCCTCTCACAATCCAGGACTGCTGGCTCCTAACCACTCACCTGCCTGCCTGCCTGCTCGCCCCCAACTGCCCCCCCGCTGCCGGCCTGCTTGCCCCCAAATGCCACCCCCGCCAACCTGATCACCCCCAACTGCCCCCATGCCAGTGTGCTCGCCCCCAAATGCCCCCCTGCTGGCCTGCTCACTCCAAACTGCCCCCCCCCGCTGTCCTGATCACCTCCAACTTCCCCCCCCACCAGCCTGATCACACAACTGCCATCCCCTCTTGGCCTCTAACCACCTCTACCTCGGCCCCACCACCATGGCTTTGTCCAGAAGAACGTCCGGAAGGTCTCCTGGAAGGTCTCCCAGTCTAATTAGCATATTACCCTTTTATTAGTATAGATAGAGGCCTGGTGCACGGGTGGGGGCCAGCTGGTTTGCCCTGAAGGGTGTTCTGGATCAGGGTGGGGGTTCCCTTGGGGCGTGGAGTGGCCTGGGTGAGGGGCCTATGGTGGTCTGCAGGCTGGCCATGCCCCCATGGGGTGAGGGTCCCTGCTGGGGGTGTGTGGCCAGCCTGGGTGAGGGGCTGAGGGCCGTTTTCAAGTTGGCCACACCCCCTTCAGGGTGGGGGTCCCACTGGGGTGCCTGGCCAGCCTGGGTGAAGGGTTGAGGGCCATTTTCAGGCTAGCCAAGCCCCCCAGCGGGGATCCTCACTCCATGGGGGTGTGGCCAGCCTGGGTAAGGGGCTGAGAGCTCCCAGCCCCTCCTTTATTTTTCTTTCAGCGCCTCCTTGAGTGGAGGCCAGGGCCGGCTGGAAGCAGGTATCTGGGATTTATTTATCTTCTATAATTGAAACTTTGTAGCCTTGAGCAGAGGCCAGGACCGGCCAGGGCGGGTGGGAAGCTTGGCTTCCTCCATCGCCGAGGGCAACCCAAGCCTCCTGCTTGCTCCAGTTCCATGGCCAATGCCATCTTTGTTGGGTTAATTTGCATACTCGCTCCTGATCGGCTGGTGGGCATAGCAGAGGTATGGTCAATTTGCATGTTTCTCTTTTATTAGTGTAGATAGATATAATATAGTTTATATAGATATACATTTATATGTAGAGTGTATATACTTTACATACAATACATACACATTTATCAAGTTATACAAAGGATCAGAAAAAATCTGCAATTACGTTAATGCTCAAAGATTTTAATATTATAAAAGGGTGAGACCCATTTGCCTAAAAAATGGAAAGATCCTGAGTCTGGCTTATGGAAGGGCCCCGATCCCTTGTTAACCTTTGGTTGAGGATATGCTTGTGTATTTCCAGAAAACTCCTCCACGCCATGTGGATTCCTGCAAGGAATATTCAACATGGATCTGAGAGAGGAACTGACCAGACTGCTCCAGCCACAGATAGCAGCAGCCCCAAGCAACATGCTGAAGATAAAGAATGGGAAGAGAACGAGACAAAGGAGAAACAGTCCAGAGATGACCTGGGGGCTGGTGAAGAAGCCTTTCCATGCTAGCAGTCATCAGTTGTGTGACGATGCAGGTTGCCCTGGAGAAAGCCAGAGAAGGTCAGACCTGCATTCTCATTTCCCACCGTTTGTCCACCATCCAGAACTCGAATGTCATTGCTGTCATGTCACAGGGGACAGCGACTGAGAAGGGAACCCATAAAGAACTGATGACCCAGAAAGGAGCCTACTGCAAACTAGTTCCTTAGATGCCTGGCAGCAATTTAAAAAGGGCAGAAAAGAACTCAATCCTTTTCATTGTCTTATATGTTTATTTCTAGTTTACAGATGTGGAATGAAAAGTCTTAAAAGGACTCAAGCCCTGAAGATGGCATACAGCTTTCTAAATTTATTAAGAAAACAAAAAGAGGAAAATGCCGGAGACAAAGACCAACAGTAGTTAGCATATTAATGCGATATTCAACAGGGCTGTAACTCAGCATAATATTGCCCTGCTGTTGGCCAAATGGCTCAAGGCAATCACCTAACCTGATAACCCTTTTACTGTTTACCAAACTTTACCTTTGATATGCCCACAACCCAGGCATATCAATGAGAGCTGTATGCATTCCTAAAGGGCAAATGTGAGGGGGGGTTTGGGATGGGAATGGGGGGGGGTTGATGACAAACATGTGATACCTTAATCAATAAAGTAATTAAAAAAAAAAGGGCAAATGTGTATTCAAGTGAATAAAAGCAAACGGGACCCAGAAGTCAGAGAGCTTCTACACTAGAGGGAAGTTTTCCGCCTGGCACCCCCATGCCTTCTAAATTTTTTAAAAAAAACTCCGCAGTGGCTCTTGCACTCATTTCATTAAAACCACACTGCCTTCCCTAGCTGGTTTGGCTCAGTGGATGGAGCATCAACCTGCGGACTGAAGGGTCCTGGGTTTGATTCTGGTAAAGGGCTCATGCCTGGGTTGCAGGCTCCATTTTCAGTGTGGGGTGTGCAGGAGGCAGCCAATCAATGATTCTCTCTCACCACTGATGTTTCTATCTCTCTCTCCCTCTCCCTTCCTCTCTGAAATCAATAAAAAGATGAAAACAACTCCGAGACCATGAGAATTCCTGCAACAGAGAGGAATTGACAGGAGTGCTCCAAGCCATGAAGACAGAAGAGAAACAGTCCAGAGATGGAATACGCTGACCATGCCTTGCCATACTAGCAGTCAGCAGATGTGCGTCACTGCAGATTGCCCAGGACCAAACCAGAGAGGGTCAGACCTGCATTACGACCATTTGTCCACCAGCCAGAACTGAAATATCGTTGCTGTTATGTACACATAAACAACTGTTGGACATAGAAATCGGGACTCAAAAGAACTGTTGGCCCAGAAAAAAAAAAAGGTATTAAAAAAATAAAAATAAAATAAAACCACACTGCCTCAAATTCAACCTGCTCAATGACATTCAACTTTCAAAGTTATAAATTTCCCAATATTTAGTCTGAGATAATTTCTAATACAGTTTGGCAATTTTAAATTTCTTTTATGTTGATTTTCAATTTTGGGCATTTTTTTATTGAAATGAAATTCACGTAATGTAAAACTAAAGTAAACATAATGGTTACATAGTAAAGTAAACATGGCAAAGATTACTTTTGTTGGTCATTAAAATTGTTATTTTTTAATTTATAAAGAAACATTCACTGAAAAAAGTTAAAATAGTTAAATTGTCAAAAGTTTAAACAAATATAGAATATTTGAAGCACTGAGAGAAAACAACTTTTTATGTACAAAGAAACCACTGGGAAAAAAAAGAAAAGAAACCACTGTAAGAATATCAGCAGGTTTTTTAGCAGAAGGAAGTGGTATGACAGATTTAATGTGATGAAGGAAAAATGCCAATCAAGAATATTCTACCCAGCCCTAAGTGGTTTGGCTCAGTGGGTAGAGCATCAGCCTGTGGACTCAAGGGTACCAGGTTCGATTCCGGTCAAGGCCATGTACCTTGGTTGCGGGCACATCCCCAGTAGGCGGTGTGCAGGAGGCAGCTGGTCGATGTTTCTCTCTCATAGATGTTTCTAACTCTTTATACCTCTCCCTTCCTATCTGTAAAAAAATCAATAAAATATATTTAAAAAAAGAATATTCTACCCAATCAAGTTATTATTCAGAATTTTTTTTAAAAAGATTTTTTTTTCCAGATAAGCGAAGCTAAATGAATTTGTCACCATTAGACCAGACTTATAAGAAATGTTAAAGGGACTTTTTCAAATGAAAGAACAGTAATTAGTAACAAGAAAACATTAAGTTATAAATCTCACTGGCAAAAGTAAATATGTAGACACATTCAGAAATTTTAAGATAAATTCAGAATACTCTAACGTGATAATGGTGGTGGATAAATCACTTATAAATCTGGTATGAAGATTCAAAGACAAAAGTATTAAAGCCAGTTTTAACCACAACAGTTAGTTAATGGATGCACAAGGTTAAGGGATGTATAATGTAACATGAAAACATAGAATGTGGGTGAGAAGGGTAAGGGTGGAGATTTGGTATTCAAAATGATTAAGACATACGATGCTTCATGTATATCACATGGCTACCGTATAGCAAAATCTATAGAGCATACACAAGAGATAGAGAGGAATCTGAGCATAACATTACAGCAAATGAACAAATCAAAAGGGAAGAGAACAAGAGAAAAAAGACAAAGAAATGATAAAACAGCCAGAAAACAAGATAAAGAATGGAAATTGTAAGTCCAGACCTATCAATGGTTGCTTTATTATTTTTTAAAATATATTTTATTGACTTTTTACAGAGAGGAAGGGAAAGGGATAGAGAGTTAGAAACATCGATGAGAGAGAAACATCGATCAGCTGCCTCCTGTACACCCCCACCAGGGGATGTACCCCCTACTGGAGATGTGCCCGCAACCAAGGCACATGCCCCTGACCGGAATCGAACCTGGGAATCTTCAGTCCGCAGGCCAACGCTGTATCCACTGAGCCAAACCAGTCAGGGCTCAATGGTTACTTTAAATATAAGAGGACTAAATTCTCCAATTAAAAGATAGAGAAAAAAAAAATACCCACCTATGTGCTGCCTACAAGGGACTCTCTGATTTCAAACTATGCTGTGTGCATAACCCATCATCCTCAAATAAACACATACCAAAAAGAAAAGCAAGTGTTTCTTTTCTGATTTTTCTCTGTGTATTATGATGTTAAACATTTACACAAACAGAAAACTATTCCTATTTTTAACTCTTCTTTTAAAAATTTTTTTTTATTGATTTCAAAGAGGAAGGGAGAGGAAGAGAGAGATAGAAACATCAGTGATGAGAGGGAATCATGGATTGGCTGCCTCCTGCATGTTGGACTGAGCCCGCAACCCAGGCATGGGCCCTTGACCGGAATCGAACCTGGGACCCTTCAGTCCACATGCTAATGCTCTATCCACTGAGCCAAACCAGCCAGGGCCCTATTTTTAACTCTTAAAGAAATTACAAAAAGGACATGAAATTTATTTTCTGGAAATATCGATTCGTCTGAACAAATGCTGAAATCCTTCTGATATACAGGGCATGAAGACGGTGGCATTGGCAGCGGGCAGTCACCCGGGCTCACGCAGTTTTGGCTGACCCACCTGATTCTCAACGTCCAATGTCACCACAGTAAACGGAACAACTAAGTCAATATTAGCTCACTTCATAGTAGAAGGATGTTAAAAGCAAACAAAAACTCTTACCAATTTCATCAGCTCATGAACATTTGGAAATACCGTCAATCAAGTGTGAACGTGGCTTTAAAGTTAACTGCTACGCATCCAAACCATCCCCACACACCACGATATTTTGAATTTAGTAAAGAAAAATCAATTTGCGATGAATATGATAAAAATAAATATATTACTCGCAATTTGGGTGTTCTTGAATATTTTCAGCTGAAAACTCTCACGAAAAAGTGATGTTAAAGTTGGTCAGGGCTGCCACGTAGGGAAAACATTTAAAAAAAAAAATAGACACGCGTGGCCCGTGGGGAAGGTCTACAGATGCTCATGGTGTACAGCAGGTAGATGTATTTTTCCAGACCAAATATTACACACATCTAAGCTACTTTAGATGAGTCACAGTTTTCATGGGCTCGAGGTACACAATTGGATGGAACATGTTCACAGCTTACTCAATGGTTAGCCGTGGGACCTGGGGGAAGGCATTCATAGAAGGAAGGTAATTGCGGCAGGAGAAAGACCCTCACCTTTAATTTCCCTAAAACTGCCCACAAATGGAAATGAGATGTCCATGTGTCTTTTTAAAAATATATACTTTTTTTTTTATTGATTTCAGAGAAGAAGGGAGAGGGAGAGAGAGAGACAGAGAGAAACATCAATGATGAGAATCATGGATCGGCTGCCTCCTGCACGCCCCCCACTGGGGATTGAGCCCACAACCCAGGCATGTGTCCCTGACCGGGATCAAACCCGGGAGCCTTCAGTCCGCAGGCCAACCCTCTATCCACCGAGCCACACTGGCCAGGGCTCCGTGTGTGTTTTACCCCCTCTTTGCTTGTTAGCCTTTGGGGCCCCCCTCATATGAAATGGATCCATGAGTCCTCAACACAGTATTCCGAGTTAGCTCATGACTATTCAAGATAACCATGACCCTCCTAGTTTTTCCCAGTTGTCATCCAGGAAACCTGGATGGCTCTGCCCTTCATATTATACTAGAGGCTCGGTGCATGAAATTTGTGTGTGTGGGGGGGCCCTCAGCCCAGCCTGCACTCTCTAGCAATCCAGGACCACTGGCTCCTAACCACTTGCCTGACTTCCTGTCTGATCGCCTCTAACCACCTCTGCCTTCCGACCTGACTGCCCCTAACCACCTCTCCCTGCCAGCCTAATTACCCCTAACTGCTCCCCCCTGCCAGCTTGATCAACCCTAACTGCCCTCCCCTTCTGGCCTGATTGCCCACTAACTGCTCCCCCTGCCAGCCTGATTGCCCCCTAACCGCCTCTGCCTTGGCCCCTGCCACCGTGGCTTTGTCCAAAAGGACGTGTGGAAGATGTCCAGTCTAATTAGCATATTAACCTTTTATTAGTATAGATAATATCTGAATCAGAACCAGGAAGCAGAGTGTCTGTCTCCTATTGCTGTGGCAAGATGGACCAGACCAAGCTTGGAAGGCTGGCGTTGGGAATGGCTAGAGATTACGTGTGGATTGAAGGGATTTCTTTCCCCACAACTATCATTGGAGACCTCAAATCTTTGCAGGATGAGTTTGTGGCAAGGGATGAAGATGTCATCGTAATCTCTTACCCGAAGTCAGGTAAGAAAGTGGGATGAGACATTGAGGAGGTGGGGAGTGGGATCACCGAAGGTGTGCCTTCTCTAGGCCTCACCTTTGACTATGCTTTGGTGACTGGTGTGGTTATACTCCAGAAAGAAGGGGTTCATGCAGGCAGGTATGATACAAAGGGATGTGACCAGCAGGGCATTGTAGAGATATAGAGAGCCTTATGGGTGAAGAGGCTAAGGCAGATGATTCAGCTGATTGCGTTGGGCGTTTAAAGGGGACAGGTGCCCTGGCTGGTGTGGTTAAATGGTTAGAACATTGGTCCATGCACTGACGCGTCTTGGGTTTGATTCCCAGTCAAGGGCACGTACTTGGGTTGCAAGTATGATCCCCGGCCTCAGTCAGGGTGTGTGTGGGAAGTAACCAATCGATGTGACTCTCTCACCACCCCACCTCTCTCTCTATCTCCATACTTCCCTCTAAAAATCAATGGAAAACTATCTTTGGATGAGGATTAACAAAACAAACAAAATAAATATAGGAGACAGCATACCTGAGAATCTGGGCACAAAGAACCATCTATCCTGAGAGGTCCACAGCAAATGTAATATTGTGAAGAGCAAATACATATATTCTGACATTTGATAAAATGGGCAGAAAGACTTTATTCCAGATTAGTGCAATGAGAGAGAGAGAGAGAGAGAGAGAGAGAGAGAGAGAGACCCTAAAATCAACTCTGAAAGTAACAGATAGCTGGGGATTTGTAGGTAATGAGCAGAGTGAGGAGGTCAGTGGATGCAAAATTACTACGAGGATTTCATTAGACATCAAGGGTTAGAAATTTCTTGCAAAAATGGCCTAAACAAGATCCAGGCTAGGACAAGCCAAGGCGTTGGACATCAAGGATGGGGGATGGGAACCTTGATAAGCTATCCAGGGTGAAAGGGTTCTCATTATTGACTTATAAAAATTCTTGCTAAACTTGGCTCAGCAAGGACGGTCACGGACTGTCAAGATCTAGTCATGTAGAGGACTCAGAAGAGTCTGGCTAACCTTTGGTCAAAGATAAGGGTCTTTGTCATAGTTGGAGAGGGAACAGAGCAGGGTGGGTTACATGGGGAATGGTCTAGATTTGAAATATATGGAGGGATAGTCAGGAACCTGAAAAAAACAACACCACTGTGGAAGATAGGAATAGTATAGTATCAGGAGATGAGGCTGGATGTGTTTAAATGGAAAAATCAATGTGGAATCTTATTATTATTACTAGAGGCCCGATGCACGAAGATTCGTGCAAGAATGGGCCTTCCTTCCCCTGGCTGCTGGCACCGCCTTCACTCTGGCCAGAAGCCTTGGCCTGGAGCCGCCTTTCTGCTCCAGCCCAGAGCCGTCTTTCCGCCTTCCCACGCTGCTCAGAGGCCTGGAGCAGCTGGGGTGGTGCGGAACACCAGAGTCTTTGCCATGGCGATGACACAAGCATCCGCCCCAACCCCGGCCACTTGGCACTTGCATATGCAAATTAACCCATCTTTGTTGGGTTAATTTGCATATTCACTCCTGATTGTCTGGTGGGTGTTGCAAAGGTACAGTCAATTAGCATGTTGCTCTTTTATTAGTGTGGATTATTTTATTAATCCTCACCAGAGAATATTTTTTCCCGTTGATTTTTAAATATATATATATTTTATTGGTTTTCTACAGAGAGGAAGGGAGAGGGATATAGAGTTAGAAATTTTGATGAGAGAGAAACATTGATCAGCTGCCTCCTGCACACCTCCTACTGGGGATGTGCCTGCAACCAAGGTACATGCCCTTGACTGGAATCGAACCTGGGACCCTTCAGTCCACAGGCTGACGCTCTATCCACTGAGCCAAACCAGTTAGGGCTTTCCTGTTGATTTTTAAAAAATACATATTTTTATTGATTTCAGAGAGGAAGAGAGAGAGAGAAACATCAATGATGAGAATCACAAATCGCCTGCCTTCTGCATGCCCCACACTGGGGATCAAGCCTGCAACCCAGACATATGTCCTGACTGGGAATTGAACCATGGCCTCCTTGATTCATAGGCCAATGTTCAACCACTGAGCAACACCAGCTGGCTCTTTTTTTTTAAAAAAAATATTTTTTATTGCTTTCAGAGAGGAAGGGAGAGGGAGAGACAGATATAAACATCAATGATGAGAGAATCATTGATCAGCTGCCCCTTGAACGCCCCCTACTGGCGATTGAGCCCACAACCTGGGCATGCGCCCTTGGCTGGCATCAAACCCGGGACCCTTTAGTCCGCAGGCTGACGCGCTATCCACTGGGCCAAACTGGATAGGGCACTAATTCATTTCTTGATGGTAGTGGACATACCGTATATTAGTTTCAGATGCACAGCATAGTGATTGGATGTTTACATACCTTACAAAGTGATCCCCCCACCCCCATATCCCCGGTCTCCACCTGGCCCCACCCATAGTGATTACAAATTGGCTATTTCTGTTTTTCAATGTATCTGTCTCAACCACTGAGCCAGGCCAGCTGGAATCAATGAGGAACCTTGAAGTCATGGTAAAGCCTTAGGAAATTGTCCAAAGACAATGTAATTCCAAGAAAGGTTTTGAAATGGCAAAGTGATAGGTGCATATTAAATACATACATACATACATACATACATACATAAAATGTAGTGATGGAGTCAAAAGTCAGATTGAAATAGGTGACATTGCGTTCTTTGCTATATAGGAACCAACTGGATATTGGAGATCATCAATCTGATCCACACCAGGGGAGATCCCAGCTGGGTGCAATCTGTGGTCAGCTGGGAACGTTCACCGTGGCTAGAAAACTCTTTTGGGCTTGAACTTATCAAGAAGCAGAAAGACCTACGCTTCTACACCTCCCACCTCCCCATGCAATTCTTCCCCAAGTCACTCTTCAAGTCCAAGGCCAAGGTGAGCCCCTAACACAATGTGTGTTTGGGTCACTTCTCGGGGTGTCCAGGATGCCCATGTTCTCAGGACACGGCTAACATGTGGCTCAGTAAAGGAAGACATGTGAAAGGCTTGTTCCAAGGCACAATGTCCTGTTCCAGACAGTCTCCCTGGTATTGCTCTAGAGGACACTCAGCCCTTAAGTTAAAAAAAACCCTGGCTGCATCGCCTACACCCGTGGTTGGCAAATTGCGGCTCGCAAGCCACATGTGGCCCTTTGGCCCCTTGAGTGTGGCTCTTCCACAAAATAACACGGCCTGGGCGAGTCTATTTTGAAGAAGTGGCATTAGAAGAAGTTTAAGTTTAAAAAATTTGGCTCTCAAAAGAAACTTCAATCGTACTGTTGATATTTGGCTCTGTTGACTAATGAGTTTGCCGACCACTTGTCTACACCAAGGTCCTCAACATGGCCATGGCCATGGGGTAGGCATCTCAATCGTAGACCAGCACCTAAGTTTCAGAGGATATGTGAGTTTGGCCCTCACATTTGAAACTCAATGGGGGCTTTTCCAATCATGATACAATCCATGTTGGGTAAGTTGTTTCCATTCAGTAGATCAACAGACCTCTAATGTGTAATTTTAGGAGCTTGAAAGGAAGACTTTAACATTGCGTGATCCTGGGCTATAAATGTGTGTTTTGCCTCATCTGAGCTTACAGTTTAAAACATATGACACCAAAAATATTATCCACATTGTATGAAACTCCTTCAAACCATCTTATGGGATGTCCTATTACTAGATTTATTATGAAAATATTGGAAGATATAATAACTGAAAACTTTCTCACCTGGTGAAGAAAATAGACATACAAGTCTAGGAAGCGCAAACAGCTCCAAACTAATGACCCCAAAGAGGCCCACACCAAAATACATCACCATTAAAATGCCAAAGGCTAAAGACAAAGAGAGAATCTTAAAAGCAGCAAGGGGAAAGCAATTAGTTATGTACAAGGGAGCTCCCATAAGACTACCAATTGATTTCTCAACAGAAACGTTGCCTTTTAGTGCTGAGTGGTTCATTGTAATGCCCTCTCTTATACACGCACTCAACTCAGCTGTATCTCTCCCTCCTCTTCACTGGGGACACAAATCCTACTAGACCTGAACCTTTCACACATAGATTTCCATCATGATCGCTCACGTATAACTTTCCTTCATGACTCGTGAACAATGACCCAAAAACTCACAAAAAAACAATGACCTGCCCTAACCGGTTTGGCTCAGTGGATAGAACTGAAAGGCCCGAGGTTTGACCCCGGTCAAGGGCACATGGCCAGGTTGTGGGCTCGGTCCCCAGTGCAGGACTTGCAGGAGACAGCCGATCCATGATTCTCTCTCATCATGGGTGTTTCTATCTCTCTCTCCCTCTTCCTTCCTCTCTGAAATCAATAAAAACATATTAAACAAAGAAACAAACAAAAAAAGTCCCCAATGACCTGTTATAGGGAAGTCTTCTCCAAGTCCACACGACTCTCTTTTGCACACATGAAAGGCCAACACTGAGAACTTACTAGTATAAGCTGAGACCGCCCTACTTCCTTCTTCCCCTGTACCTGTCCTTCCCTCTTTGAAGTAACATTGGAGAAACTTTCAAGTGTGTTTTATCCCTTGAGTTTGCACCACTTAAAGCAGCATGATGAGTCTATTCATGCCACCATTTTGAAGTTTGTAAAGACCATTAAGATCTGTCTGATCCGTATCAGGGAAATGCTGGTAATGGTAGGAATTTCTAGGAAGATCAACAGAAGCCCAGAACAGGAACTTTCTGGAAGAACGCAGAATAGGATTGTCACTGTCCAAGTCCCAACAAAACTCAGGAGGCTTAATTCACACTCAAGGCTTCTGAGTCAGTGGTGCCAAAATGGAATAATATTATCTCCCCTGCGAAACCTTTAGAAAACTCCTCCTTTCGTTGTGTCATAATGTCCTTGAGAACCGAAAGGATCCACACGTTTCTCATTGTTCCTTCTGTAAAGCCTGAGTGTCTGTCACATGGTGGGTTCTCAATATTTTGTTAAATGAGCGAATGAAAGAAGATTAGATGGAAACTCGGCACTTTAATGAGAATTGAATTTTTCTTGACTTGCAAAAATCTCGGGGCAGGGAGAATGAGTATACCGTATTTTCCGGCATATAAGACAACTGGGCGTATAAGATTTTCCTGGGTTAAAAAGTCATCTTATACGCCGGAAAATACGGTAAATATCTATGCAGCTTTGACAAGTCACTTCACCTCTTAGATGGAAATACCATATTTTTCTGGCGTATAAGACGATTTTTTAACCCCAGTCATCTTATATGCTGGAAAATACGGTACCTATTTTTCTTATCTCCTTTTTTTTTTTTCTTATTTGAGTGTGTCTACATTGTGAGAAACCCCAGAGATATTCTTGTTTCCGGTTATCATTTCTGGAAAGCGATGAAGGCCACCAAAAATCCAGACTCATTTGAAGGATATTTTGAATGGTTCCTTCAAGGAAATGGTGAGTGTGACTCAAAATAAGGATGCTAGGTGGAAGGGTGGAGTTCCTGCCCCGCACATCCAGGCCTTAATTTGTCATGGTTTATACAACGACATTGCAATCCGACCTTGATGTTGTGGAATCGGAGTAAGTCCCATTTACGGAGAACCTTTGTCAACATGCTTTGCTCCCACAACATTTTTTAAAAGTAGTATCTATATCTATAAAAGCCCAGTGACTAGAATGGTGGAATGACCAGAACCGGAACAACTGGTGGCTATGACACGCATTGTGGCAGCCAACCTGCCTGATCGGGCCTCGATCAGCCCCTGTAACCCCCGGGCAGCCTGGCCCCTGATCAGTCCCCAACACCTTGATCAGGGCCGAGGCCGACCAGCCAACCACCCACAGCCCCTCCCCTCGACTGGCCCCACTCCCAATCAGCCCCCAACACCCCGACTGGGAGCTGGGCCAGCTGACAAACTGCCCACGGCTTCTCCCCACCGCTGGCCCAGCCTGATGGGCCCCCTCGGGGCAGGCCGGCTGGACCCCACCCATGCATGAATTTGTGCACTGGGCCTCTAGTAAACACATAAAAAAGTAATTCACTTTACTCAAAATAAGAGATGTGTGAATTTAAACTCTACTGAGATATAATTTCTCACCTATTGTCTTGGGACGTTGTTGGAAACTACCCCATTGTCTTGACTATCAGAGAAGTGTAAACAAGGAGCCTGGAATGCTGGTGAACCTTGAGCCCTGGCAAGGGCCAGAGCTATGCACCGATTGTTTAGTTGAGACAATGGTAGGTCAAGCAATTTTCTGACCAAATAGTCTCAGAGTGAATCTTTACTAATATTTACTGACCTTTAAGATAGTCTGTTACTGGAATTGCATGCCTGACTAAGGGCTAGATGTGCATCCAAAATTGAATAAAAGGTTGGCAAGGCCTGGGCACCAGTGAAGTCCTTCCTCTTGCGTTGGACTTTCTGCCTGGCCCCCCAATTTCCAAATTATTATTTGTCTTGTCATTTGCGTACAGCCCTTCTCCAGATCCCGAACCCTAAGCCACGCGGGATGTGGCTCACACAGGAAGTGTATTAGTTTCCTATCACTGCTGTTAGAAATTATCACCAATTTATTGGCTTTAAACAACTAAAAATTGTCTCATGCTCTGGAGTTCAGAGATCCAAAATATGCTTATGAGCTAAAAGTAATTCAAGGGCCTGAGTACATTCCATTCTTGAAGCTCTAGGGGAGAATTCACTTCCTGCCTTTTCAGCTTCTAGAGCAGGGGTCCTCAAACTATGGCCTGCGGGCCACATGCGGCCCACCAAGAACATTTATCCGGCCCGCTGGGTGTTTTTGCCACCGCTGCCTGTCCTGCTTAGCAGCCGACTTAGCAGTGTGCATAGGAATTTGTTCATAGTTTTTTTTTTAAACTATAGTCTGGCCCTCCAACGGTCTGAGGGACAGTGAACTGGCCCCCTGTTTAAAAAGTTTGAGGACCCCTGTTCTAGAGGATGCCCACATTCCTTGGCACATGGCCACATCCTTCCAACTGTACTGTCATCATATCCCCTTCTCTGATTCTGACACTCTGAATCTTTCTTATAAGGACTCTTTAAAAAATTTTTTTGCCGAAACTGGTTTGGCTCAGTGGATAGAGCGTCGGTTTGCGGACTGAAGGGTCCCAGGTTCGATTCCGGTCAAGGGCATGTACCTTGGTTGCGGACACATCCCCGGTAGGGGGTGTGCAAGAGGCAGCTGGTCGATGTTTCTCTCTCATCGATGTTTCTAGCTCTCTGTCCCTCTTCTTTCCTCTCTGTAAAAAATCAATAAAATATATTTAAAAAAAATTTTTTTTTTTAATTTAAATTTTTGTTTTTGTTAATCCTCACCCGAGGATATTTTTCCATTGACTTTAGAAAGAGGGAAAGACAGAGAGAAACATGGATGTGAGAGAAACACATTGATTGGTTGCCTCCTGCATGAGCCTCGACCAGGGCCAAGGCCAGGGAGGAGCCTGTAACCAAGGTACGTGCCCTTGACTGGAATCAAACCCGAGACCTTTTGGTCTGCAGGCTGATGCTCTAGCCACTGAGCCAAACCGGCCAGGGCTCTAAGGACTCCTGTGATTGCATTCTTTCCATCTGGATAATCTTTCCATCTATACTGTAGATCCTAAATCACATCTCCAATGTGATTTTGGAATTAGGACATACACACTTTTTGTGGGGACCATTATTTGGCTAATCACAGCTGTCATTCAAAACATTTGAATGACAGTCTGGTGATGAGGCTGTGTAGGAGGCATGCTCAAGTGTTCCTGATGGGATAGGAAAGGGTACAAATCTAGGGTAACTGTGAAAATTCTGACATTGTAGCTACCAGGGTTCTTGTTCCAGCATTAAGAAGGGTTTAGCAATCTGGAGAAAGGTTGTGTGTAGATTAAGTAAGAGTCCAAAGACAAAAGATAATTTTGAAAGGCACTGGGGGTCAGAGGAGCTCTAGCTAAAGGAGCTAAGTTCTCCTTGTCTCAGGCCCCTTGCTTTTTATTAGCACAATTTGTCCTAAGGCAAGGTGGAGATAATACACTTCAAAGAGTAGGGTACAGAAGCATTGTCAGATTGCTTCTGAACAGACACACACTACGGCTGGCTGTTCACATGTTTGGCCAGTAGGAGTCAATAACATGTAGATTGAGATCCCCTAGCTGTCTGGCAGCAAACAATCATCGTATTCAGGTTTGGGGGAAGTCCCTTTCAGCCATTCCAGCAGGTGATAACATATGTGACTCAGCCCTTGTTGAGTCGCCAAGTTCCATCAACCTTTGATGAAACTCTTGCAATTATGACATGCTGGAATTGGCTTACGCCATGTAGCATTTACACTTTCATGTGTAACTTCTTTTTCAGTGGAAACACACACACACACATACACACACACACGGGAGGCAGGGGGATAAAACATATAAGACTATTGAAATGGTCCTTATTTGTCAACTAGCTTATTTGGAACAAATCAACAAGATCAAAGTGGCAGGCGCACTTGACCTGTGATCCCCCAGCTACACTCATCTGAATAGAGAGAGTGTGGCAGAGACACAATTCCTGTAAGATGTGCTGTCCCAAAGGCATGGGGTGGTGAAGGAGAGGCAAACACATGTGCTGTCCACACATAGTTACATCATTTTAATTGCAGCAGGAAACACACACACACACACACACACACACCACAAAACCCCAAAGATATTGACTCCAAACGAGGTGGAATTTGAGTTCGATTCTTTCATTTCCCAACTAAATTCTCTGTAAAATTCAAAATCTCCTTTTCTCACAGGTAGAGCTGGAGCTCATCTTATTTTAAAAATATGTATATTTTATTGATTTTTTACAGAGAGGAAGGGAGAGGGGTAGAGAGCTAGAAACATCGATGAGAAACATCGACCAGCTGCCTCCTGCACACCCCCTACCGGGGATGTGCCCGCAACCAATGTACATGCCCTTGACCGGAATCGAACCTGGGACCCTTCAGTCCGCAGACCGGCGCTCTATCCATTGAGCCACACCGGCTTCGGCTGGAGCTCATCTTAAATATGGTTATCCTAGAGAGCACCCAACTGGTTGCCCATCTAGGCAATAAGTGCCGAATTCTATTTCTCGTGCAAATGAGAGAAAAAAGAATTTACAGCACTTGAGTCACTTGCTCATCAAATAGTTATGGCCTTGGGAAAAGTGCAGAGTTTCCTACTTGCTTATCAACTTCCGAAGGCGTGGCTAACACGAGCAGAGTTGCCCAGGCAACAGAGCTCAGAAGTATCAACTAGTCACCTTCCCTCCTCGCTTCCCTTGCAGTGCCATTCGGCTCATGGTTTGACCATGTTGGTGGCTGGCTTCAGATGAGAGGAAAAGAGAATTTCCTATTAATATCATATGAGGAGCTGCATCAGGTAATTCTCCTACCAAAAATGTCACTCTCTCCAACTCCATTCATAGCTGTCTACCATCCCTCCATACTTTAATTTTACGTATTTATTTTTAAAATTAAATTTATTGGGGGTGACATTGATTAATAAGATTACATAGGATTCAAGTGTACATTGCTATGATTTAGAATAGAGTTACCATATGACCCAGCAATCCCTCCATTCTTTAAAAAAAAAAAAAAAAATATATATATATATATATATATATATATATATATATATATATATATATATATATATATATATATATATATATATATATATATATATATATATATATATATAATTGATTTCAGAGAGGAAGGGAGATAGACAGATAGAAACATCAGTGATGACAGAGAATCACTGATTGGCTGCCACCTGTACATGCCCTACCAGGGATGGAGCCTACAACCTGGTTATGTGCCCTGAGCGGGAATCGAACTGTGACCTCCTGGTTCGTAGGTCGACACTCAACCACTGAGCCACACTGGCCGGGCAATCCCTTTATTCTTTAATGTTTCCATTCTACACTTTCAATCAGAGCTGATCCCAGAAATGTGACCAAGTAGGGTCATTGCCTTTTTGTCATTGACCTCATTAGTTGGTACATGTTCTTCAACTTTTTAATTTATATCTTTTGACACACTTAATGCATGCGCCAAGGAAGAGCTTCACAACATATGTACTTGCTGGGGGGTCCTCAACAATTCTATGGCAAAAATCTGGGAACCAGGGGGCAGTGTCGGGTGGGGACCCATGTAAGGTGAGACGTGATTGGGTCAGGACCGGTACAGGAAGCAAGGACGTGTTCCCATATTGATTGGCAGAAAGAGGATTCCTGTAGGAGTGGATTATGTAGATATTCATAGGAAGCATAGGTTGGCATAAAAAAAAAGTGGCTTACATGAGTCTCATGATCAATTGTCTCCAACGAGCATCTACCTAAAAAAGAGTAACATGCTAATTGACTGTACCTTTGCAATGCCCACCAGCCAATCAGGAGTGAGCATGCAAATTAACCCAACAAAGAGGGCGGGTTAATTTGCATACTCAGATGCTGAGCGACTGGGGGTGGGGCGGGACACTTGCGTTGTCGCCATGGCTAGGATGCAGGCGTTCCACACCGCCCCCTGGCTGCTCCGGGCCTCTGGGTAGCCAGAGGGAAGGTGGAAAGGCGGCTCCGGCCAGAGCGAAGGCGGTGCTGGCAGCCAGGGGAAGGAAGGCCCATTCTGGCACCAATCTTTGTGCATCGGGCTTCTAGTTTGCTTATAAGCCCACTCACGCACTCACTCGGACCTCACATTTCCTACATGAACACGAGGCGTCACGCTCTTCCTGATTTTCTTCGTTTTCTGTCTCCTCCTCACCCTCGTTCTCTCCTGACTCTCCCTGTCTCCTCTCTCCCTGTTGTACTTTAGTTTCACGTTTTCTCTGTTGCGGTTCTCATTCTAGGACATAAGAGCCAGTGTAGAGAAGGTCAGCCAGTTCTTGGGCACCAAGCTAAGCCCAGAACAACTGGACTCCGTCCTCAAGAATGTGACCTTCCAGGCCATGAAAGACAATAACATGAGCAATTTCTCTCTACTCCCTGATACCCTTATGGATCACAGCAAAGCACGTCTTATGAGAAAAGGTAAGAGGGAGTCTCTAATCTTTACAACATGGATGTGATGGACAGTGAACTCCCCAGCTTCTACTGATGCACTAAGACATGGGATGATGAAAATACCTGAATCGATTAAAATCACATAAGTTGTGCCTGACTTTGAGAGTTTAAGGAATAATTTGGAGTATTTCTCAGGTTGTAAAGAAATCTTAGAAAATGAAGCATTGCTGATGAATTACATCTCTCTCTCTCGCTCGCTCTCTCTGACAATTTTTATGAGTTTATTTGAGCCAAGGTGATGACAATTGCCAGGAAGCAAAATCTCAACAGACTGAGAAAATGCTCCAGAAGATGGCCATTTTACAATTTATTTTATACATCAGAATCAACGGAGAAGATGAAAGGGGTTTACATAAAATCCATTGATGATAGCTTAGGGAGGCAGAAGAAAGCAAAGTGGGGAAATCCCTGGAATTGAATAAAAAGTGAAATGAAGAGACAAATACTGTTTTTTTTGGTGTTTTTTTTACATTGGTGGGTACAGGATAGTTAACAAGGAGCATTTATAGCCCATAGAGATGATGGTCAGGGAATAAGAAACAATGAAGCTTTCTGTGATCTTGTGCTATAAAGGCTCTGGAGAAGAAAAAGGAGGGGGTTTACTGTGGCATTCCAGAGGTATGTTATCTGAGATGCAAACAGACGATAAAGTCTCACGTAAATTAAGGATGGTCCTTTGCCAAGGAAGGTACCACAGGCCTAGGAGCTGACTACCCCCCATAACTCACCTTTAGTTAGGAATTTTAAAAATACATTTTATTGATTTTTCTACAGAGAGGAAGGGAGAGGGATAGAGAGTCAGAAACATCGATGAGAGAGAAACATCAATCAGCTGCCTCCTGCACACCTCCTGCTGGGGATGTGTCCGCAACCAAGGTACGTGCCCTTGACCGGAATCGAACCTGGGACGCTTCAGTCCGCAGGCCGAGGCTCTATCCACTGAGCCAAACCGGTCAGGGCTGGGGACAGTCTTGTTAAACAGATAGCAAACTGTGAACTCAACTTACATTGTTAGGCAACTAGCAGTCTGGCATTGAAGCCAAGGGCATTTGAATCCAGACGGGGAGCATTGAACTACTTGGTTACACTGGGTGCGTTCTGTATTGACGGTGTAAGATAGATTCACGGTAGAGATGGACAGAGAAGTTCAACTCCTGAGACCTTATTTCTGAATCTGATCCGGACTCATGTTTTGTGTTTGACAGGAATCGTTGGGGACTGGAAAAATCACTTCACAGTGGCCCAGACCGAAGCCTTTGATAAAGTTTACCAAGAGAAGATGGTGGGGCTCCCCTCAGGCCTCTTCCCGTGGGAGTTACGGCCTCACGTGTCTGAAGCGGGTGCAAAGGCTGAATTTCCTGAGGATCTTGTGTACCCAATGAAGCAAATGCTACATGATAATCGATATTTAGGAAATAGGTGGGTCCAGAAAGAACCCCAAGAGATGTGATTTCTAGAACCCAATTATTGGCAGGTGCTCACCCGTTGCCTTAACCCAACCAGGCCTACAATCCATTCCACACTTAATTGACACTAACCATGCTCCTTTTCTGAAGCCATGCCAGCTTCCAAAAGTGTTGTCATATTTCAAACATACAGGAGAATAAACAAACAGTATTTTTAAAATGAATGGCAATTCTATCCACGTTAAAAAATAAAAATTTAAAGCACACCCTCCTCCCGTGATCAAATGCCCAGGCACTGCTCCTGCCCTGCCCACACCCTGCCCCCTTCGATACCCCTCCCTTTCCAGCCACCAAGATCTTGGAAGCTTGGAAGCTAAGCAAAGAAGGGAATCCACTGAGAAGGGCCTGTAAAATTACAGCTTAAAGAGATCCTTGGAGAGTCCCATTCAAGATGGCGGAGGGTTGATGTTGCTCTCTCTCTATCCCTTCCTCTCTTTCCAAACATTAATAGAAAACAGTTAACAATTTACATTTGGAAACAGTGATGTTGGGTGGGGACAATATTAACATTTCATCATAAGTTACCGAACTCCCAGACAATCGTTGGCTAGGGTGTGATTCGAATAAGACATTTACAGCAGGAAGCACCACATATGGTATCTTATGTTGTTGTTGCGATGGTAAATGGGAGTGTTTTGGGTTGGGTTTTTTTTTTAGTTGTAAATGAAACTTTTCATTTTTCCTAATATTAGTAGTTAACGAAAGGAATGTCCCCCTTTTTTCCTCAGAGCGACCCTATTCTGGTTTTGTTTTGTTTTAAAAAAATATATATTTTATTGATTTTTTACAGAGAGGAAGGGAGAGGGATAGAGAGTTAGAAACATCGATGGGAGAGAAACATCGATCAGCTGCCTCCTGCATACTCCCTACTGGGGATGTGCCCCCAACCAAGGTACATGCCCTTGATCGGAATTGAACCTGGGACCCTTCAGTCTGCAGCCCCACTCTCTATCCACTGAGCCACACCAGTTAGGGCTGTGTCGGTGAACTTTATATATCAACGTGACTGGATAAAGAGTTGCCCAGACAGCTAGTTAAGCTCATGGACATACAATTACATTTTGAGCTCTTCCTTGCTTTTGGCACAAGCAGATGCTGACGTTTCACGTGGTTTTGCTTCTGCTCCAGCGCTCGAATCCACCATGGTCCTCTGAGTGAAGAATGGAGGTCATAAACAAAAATATCTTTTAGGCATTGAAGCATGCAGATCAGCAGTTCCTACTAAGGAACTGTACCTCTGGGGATTTATCTGAAGAAACCCAAAACACTAAATTGCAAAGACAATATGCACCCATATTATTGCAGCATTATTTACAATAGCCAAGATATGGACACACCTAAGTGTCCACCAACAGATGAATGGGTAAGGAAGAAGGGTGCATACACACACAATGGAATATTAGTCGGCCATAGAAAAGAGTGAAATCTTGCCATACGCAACAACATGGATGGGCCTGGAGGGAGGGTATCGTTGAGTGAAATAAGTCAGGTTGAGGAAGAAAAATGCCAGATGATTTCACTTATGGAATCTGAAAAATAAGCAAGCAGAACCGAAGCAGACTCACAGGTACAGAGGACATTTTGACGGTTTCCAGATGGGAGAAAGTTGTGGGGGAATGGATGAAAACAGTGAAGGGATTAAGAAGTACAAATTGGCCCTAATCGATTTGGCTCAGTGGATGGTGCGTTGGCCTGTGGACTCAAAGGTCCCAGGTTCGATTCCGGTCAAGGGCATGTATCTTGGTTGGGGGCACATCCCCTGTAGTGGGTGTGCAGGAGGCAGCTGATCGATGTTTCTCTCTCATCGATGTTTCTAACTCTCTCTCCCTCTCCCTTCCTCTCTGTAAAAAATCAATAAAATATATTTTTAAAAAAAGAAGTAAAAATTGGCAGTCACGGAATAGTCATGGGATATAAAGTACACGGAGGGAGTATCGTCAATAGTCCTATATAATAAAAGCCTAATATGCTAAGTGACTGGTCGTCCGATCATCTGTTCAACCAATCAAAGTGTAATATGCTAATGATATGCTAAGGCCCCTCAATTGCTCGCTATGACGTGAGCTGACCACCAGGGGTTAGATGCTCCGATTGGCAGGTTAGCTTGGTGCAGGGGTCCAGCCGATCGGGACTGAGCGAGATGGGCTAGACACACCCTGATGCCCTCCCGCAGTCCCTCCCCGGACCCGATCATGCACCGGTGGGGTCCCTCGGCCTGGCCTGCGCCCTCTCGCAATCTGGGACCCCTTGGGGGATATCAGAGAGCTGGTTTCAGCCTGATCCTGCAGGCCAGACTTAGGGACCCCACTGGTGCACGAATTTGTGCACCGGGCCTCTAGTGTAGTCAATAATATTGTAATAACTGTGTATGGTGTCAGATAGGTACTAGATTTATCAAGGTGATCACTTTATAAGTTATATAAATGTTTGTGATGCTGAACACCTGAAACTAATATAATAGTGCATGTCAACTATAATTGAAAAATTAAAAAATTATATTGAAAAGAAAGTGAGATAAAGAATGAAAAGCAGAGTATAGTAATTGGCATTGAGTGAGTCAGCAATAAATGTGAAGGAGGATTTATGTATGTACTGTAAGAGGGGAAGGAGATCAGTATCTTAATTACAAGGTTATTTTGTACTTAGTACCTTGAGTGTAATAAAAACCACTTAAGGAAAAAAAAAAGAGGGGAGGCAGATTATTTTATATGAAATGGACTTACTAATTACTCCAAAAGGAACATTTTATTTGAGAAAAAAAACAGGATAATTTTTATTCTAATCTTAGAGAAATTATGGTAAAATTTTTAAATTCATTTTTTGGCTTAATCTATTAGGCTGAATAAATTATATAGCCCTTCTGATATACAGAAGATTAAAGCTATTGGGTTCCCAGCTGACATTCATTTGGGCTCAGGCAGTCTTGGCCGACCCACCTGAGTCTCAGCTGCCAATACATAACTCTTAAAAAGTAGAAAAATTGGGTAAGGAAGTAAGTTATCAGCTCATTTCATGTTAGAAAAATGTTTAAATGTTCTGCTATTTTTTAAAATATTTTATTGATTTTTTACAGAGAGGAAGGGAGAGGGATAGAGAGTTAGAAACATCGATGAGAGAGAAACATCGATCAGCTGCCTCCTGCACACCCACTACTGGGGATGTGCCCGCAACCAAGGTACGTGCCCGCAACCAAGGTACGTGCCCTTGATCGGAATCGAACCTGGGATCTTTCAGTCCGCAGGCCGACACTCTATCCACTGAGCCAAACAGGTTAGGGCATATTCTGCCACTTTTATCATTCATGAACATTAGTCAAGTGTGAGCATGGCTTACATGTTTTTAAAACAGGCCAAACAGAACACGAATCTAACCTATTTCTATCAATAAAATCACCATTTTCATGGGCTCTCAACATACTCTTCAATTGGATGTGTTCTCAACCGAGTCGATAATTAGCTGTGGGACCTGGGATTAAAAAAATCCAGAGAAAGAAGATAATTATGTGGCAGGGAAAAAGCATCAAGTTTATGTTCCCGGAAATTGTTTTCAAGTGAAAAAAAAAAAAAAAAAAAGAGTCACCCCCACTTCTTTGTTCTCTATTTGTGTGTGTGTTTTGTGTTAATCCTCACCTGAGGATATTTTTTTCATTGATTTTTTTAGAGAGAGTGGAAGAGAGAGGGAAAGACAGAGAGAAATACTTATGTGAGAGAAACACATCCATAGTTGCCTCCTGGACGAGCAAGTGCTGATCAGCGCCCTGAGGAGGAGGAGCCTGCGACCGAGGTACGTGACCTTGACCGGAACCGAACCGGGGACCCTTCGGTCTGCAGGCCGACGCTCTATCCACTGAACCACACTGGCTAGGGCTCTGTTTGTTTTTAAAACCATCTGGGTTCTGCTCTCATGGAATTCATCACTGAATCCTTAGAACGTCTTCTTTTTAAAAAAAAAAAAATATTTTATTGATTTTTCACAGAGAGGAAGGGAGAGGGATAGAGAGCTAGAAACATCGATGAGAGAGAAACATCGACCAGCTGCCTCCTGCACACCCCCCGCCGGGGATGTGCCCGCAACCAATGTACATGCCCTTGACCGGAATCGAACCTGGGACCCTCCAGTCCGCAGACCGACACTCTATCCACTGAGCCAAACCGGTTTCGGCTAGAATGTCTTCTGAGTTAATGATTATTCAATCGGACATGACCTTTGGTGTCATATAGCTGTTAATCCAAGAGGCGTTCCCTTGATAGACGACCTGGCTGGGAACAAGAAAGCAAGGTGGCTGTCTCTACTGCTGAAATAAACCAGAACACGCAGACCAAGCCTGGAAGGCTGTGGTGTGGAATGGCTACGGATTACTTGTGGATTGAAGGGATCCCTTTCCACACCACGACCATCAGAGACCTGAGGTCTCTGCGGGACGGATTCGTGGTGAGAGATGAGGATGTCATCATACTGTCCTACCCAAAGTCAGGTAAGGAAGCGGGGTCGGACACGGAGGAAACGGGGCCCTGACCGGTTTGGCTGAGTGGATAGCGCGTTGGCCTGTGGACTGAAGGATCCCGGGTTCGATCCCGGGAAAGGGCATGTACCTTGGCTGCGGGCACATGTCCGGTAGGGAGTGTGCAGGAGGCAGCTGAATTGATGTTTCGCACTCATCGATGTTTCGCACTCTCTATTCCTCTCTGTAAAAAAATCAATAAAATATATTAAAAAAAAAGAAACTGAGGAGGTGGGGAGCTGGGTTACCAGTTAAGGACCATCATTGGCTCTCCGGGGTGGGAGGATTCTCATGACGGACTCAGCAGGAGTCTTGCTACACACGTGGCTGAGCAACGATGGGCACAGGAAGCCAACGTCTATGTCTGGTCAAGAAAACGCCCCGGAGGAGTCTGACCAAAGTTTGGTCACACGGAGAGGCCTGGTCAGCGTTGAGGAAAGAACAGAGCGGGCGGGCTACGTGTGAAATGGAGCAGATCTGAAAGACACTGAGGGCTGGTCAGGAACCTAATAAAACATCATGGAGAGTAAGGACTTGGGAGTCGCGGGAGATGAGAATGGACATGTTTAAATGGAAAATTAACATGGAATCTGAAATTCATACTAAGGAATTAGGAAATTGTCCAAAGGTAATGGAATTCTAGGAAAAACATTTAAGCAGCAGAGAGACGAGAGCACATGAGCAAAGATCACTAGGTGTTCCCGATGATGAAATGTTAAGAGCAAAGGATAAGTAGGGAGGGGGCAGTAGATCAGATTAAATTTGACAAGAGTATGTTAGTAGGTGGCTCAATGGAAAACTATATTGAGGACTAGGATAGTGACAAGAGAAATGAGAACCAAGCAATATTTAAGCAGTGGCTTCAAAGGGATGTATTAATTATTAGAATTTGGCAGCATTTCTGAACCGTGGCACCACAGATACTTTGGCCGGGGTACTATATATTCCGAGGGTATGAAGTTTTGACTAACGAATGTAAGTATAAATAACGTAACTACTAAGAAAGTGTAACCAAAACCCGGGTTCAGCAGCCTGGCGCCACAAAAGCCAGACTCCTGAGACAGGTGCTGGTGAACAAGGAAAGAGGTTTATTCAAGTGCCAGCACCTCAAGAAGATGGGGGACTCTCGTCCAAAGCCCATCTCCCCACCTCAGTTCAGGCAGAGAGGTTTTCATAAGGAGGGAGAGGGAAAGCAAAACAAAGAAACCAAGAGGAGGAGGTTGAAAAGATCTCTCCATGCAGGCCAGCACAGTCCATTCCTATAAGGACCTTGACCCTGGTCAAGTGATGGTTTGGTATGCATCGTCCTGCTCTTCATCATCCTGTTATATACGGTTGCAGGTCAGCAAACCTCCTGGATCTGGGATGAGTGAAAGTTGGCGTCTGTATCTTCTGAAGTTAGTTCCTAGGATTCTTATTTTTTTTTTTTATAAATGTATTTTTATTGATTTCAGAGAGGAAGGGAGAGGGAGAGAGGGACAGAAACATCAATGATGAGAGAGAATCACTGATTGGCTGCCTCCTGCACGCCACCCACTGGGGACCAAGCCCGCAACCCAGGCATGTGCCCTTGGCCGGAATCGAACCCAGGACCCTTCAGTCTGCAGACCGACTTCATATCCATTGAGCCAAACCAGCCAGAGCCTAGGATTCTTATATAGACACTAGAGGCCCAGTGCATGAAATTGGGCACCAGACTGAAGGGCCAGGGACCAGGGGTGGGTCCCTCAGGCTGGCCTGCGCCCTCTCACAGTCTGGGAGCCCTCGGAGGATGTCCAACTGTTGGAGCACCGCCGCTGCGCTCACCAGCCATGAGCCCGGCTTCTGGCTGAGTGGCGCTCCCCCTGTGGGAGCACACTGACCACCAGGGGGTGGCTCCTGCATTGAGCGTCTGCCCCCTGGTTGGTCAGTCCACATCATGGCGACCAGTAGTTCTGCTGTTTAGTTGATCTGCATATTACTCTTTTATTATATAGGATGCTGTTTATGTACAAACTACGTATTAGTCGGAGTACAGAAACAATTCAAAAGAATGGTGGGGTGGGCCACAATTCCCCACTGTTACAGAAGGGCATTTGTGCAGTGGTTCGACAGTATATTTAGTGTGTGAGCTTCAGAGATATTTGGGCAAGACAGTGCTTTCTCCTGCTGACCTGGTCAGGACCCATACGTATAAAGCAAGTATAAGAGTGCAGATGTAGCCAGGCCAGTGTGGCTCAGTGGTTGAGCGTCAACCTATATGAACCAGGAGGTCCCAGTTCGATTCTCTGTCAGAGCACAGGCCCAGGTTGTTGGCTTGATCCCCAGTAGGGAGCATGCAAGAGGCAGCCAATCAATAACTCTCTCTCATCATTGATGTTTCTCTCTCCCTCTCCCTTCCTCTCTGAAATCAATAAAAACATATTTAAAACAAAAAGAATGAAGGATCAATGGAATGTGACTAAAAGGAAAATAAGATGAGAAATAAACGATCAGTTGAATGTATGGACATGGGCACCTGTGCACGATCAGGGCCAGGGAAGGATGTGGGAGGTTGGGCCAGCCAGGGAGGGACTACAGGAGGACTCCAGGGCATGTCCGGGCTGTCTCGCTCAGTCCTGATCAGCCAGACCCCAGCAGCAAGCTAACCCACTGGTCGCAGCACCTGCTCCCTGGTGGTCAGTGCTGGTCATACGAGCAGTTGAGCGGCCTTAGCATATTACACTTTGATTGGTTGAACGGCCCATCGGACACTTAGCATATTAGGCTTTTATTATATAGGATGGGTAGGTCCTTAACATTCAATAGATCCCCAGACCTCTGGTGCATAATTGCAGGAGCTCAAATAACACTGTCTTTCAGACAGCACAGTGGAGTCAAAAGTCCTTTGAAGGAGGTAACACTCTGTTCTTCCTCGTCCAGGAACCAACTGGCTGAAGGAGATCGTCCATCTGGTCCACACCAGGGGAGATCCCAGCTGGGTGCAGTCTGTGGTCAGCTGGGAGCGTTCACCTTGGATAGAGACCCCTGAAGGGCTTGAACTTACCGAGAAGCAGAACGACCCACGCTTCTACACCTCCCACCTCCCTGTGCAGCTCTTCCCCAAGTCACTCTTCACGTCCAAGGCCAAGGTGAGCCCCTAATGTAATGTCATTTTCATACTAAGGCCCAGTGCACGAATTCATGCACTGGTGGGGCCCCTCACCCTGGCCTGCAGGGATCAAGCTGAAACCGGCTCTCCGACATCTACCTAGGGCTCCCGGGTTGCGAGAGGGTGCAGACCAGGCCGAGGGACCCCACCGATGCACGATCAGGGCCAGGGAGGGACCACGGGAGGGCTCCAGGGCATGTCTGGCCCGTCTCGCCCAGTCCTGATCGGCTGGACCTCAGCAGCAAGCTAGATAACCTACCGGTTGGAGCATCTGCCCCCTGGTGGTCAGTGCACATCATAGCGACTGGTAGGACACTTAACATATTAGGCTTTTATTATATAGGAAGGATATTAATTTCATAGAGGAAGGGAGGGGGTGCCCTGACGGGAACTGAATGGTGACCTCCTGGTTCATAGGTTGACGTTCAGCCACTGAGCCACACCTTTGACCCCTTCTAGGGCTGTCCTGATTGTTCGTGTTTCAGGACACGGCTAACATGTGACTCAGTAAAGGAAGACATGTTAAAGGCTTGTTCCAAGGCACAGTGTCCTGTTTCAGACAGTCTCCCTAATATTGCTCCAGAGGACACACTTCCTTTAGTAAAAAAAGTCCTGGCTGCACCACCAACACCAAGTTCCTCAGTGTGGCCATGCGGGAGGCATGTCAATTGTAAATCAGCACCCAAGTTTCAGAGGAAATGTGGGTTGGCACCCCCCTTTGAAACCCAGTCGAGATATTAGTAACAGCTAGAGGCCCAGTGCACGAATTCGTGCACCAGTGGGGTCCCTCGGCCTGGCCTCCGGGATCAGGCCAAAACTGGCTCTCTGACATCCCCCGAAGGGTCCTGGATTACAAGAGGGTGCAGGGCGGGCCTAAGGACCCCACAGGTGCATGATCAGGGTGTGTCTGGCCTGTCCCGCCCAGTCCCGATCGTCCGGACCCCAGCAGCACGATAACCTACCGATTGGAGCGTCTGCCCCCTGGTGGTCGGTGCACATAGCAACTGGTCAACCGGTTGACTGTCTGCCCCCCTGGTGGTCAGTGCACGTCACAGCGAGCGGTTGAGCAGCCTTAGCATATCATTAGCACAGTGGTCGGCAAACTCATTAGTCAACAGAGCCAAATATCAATAGTACAATGACTGAAATTTCTTTTGAGAGCCAAATTTTTTAAACTTAAACTTTTTCTAACATCACTTCTTCAAAACAGACTTGCCCAGGCTGTGGTATTTTGTGGAAGAGCCACACTCAAGGGGCCAAAGAGCCGCATGTGGCTCGCGAGCTGCAGTTTGCTGACCACTGCATTAGCATATCACGCTTCGATTGGTTGAATGGCCGACCGGACGACCGGACACTTAGCATATTAGGCTTTTATTATATAGGATGGGTAGGTCCTTAACATTCAATAGATCCCCAGACCTCTGGTGCATAGTTGCAGGAGCTCAAAGTCGGGGCTACACACGGGGAATTTGTCTCATCTCAGATTATAGTTACACACACAGGACACCCAACATGGCGGGAACGTCCTCCAAGCCATCTTGCTCGAGGCGGCAGAAGCAGCATTACGAAAACATCCTCACGTCACAGTCTTATGCTTCACTCAAGTCGTCCTCTATTTCCATTTGTTCGCTTGGAAACTTTTTTCTTTTCTTTTCTTTTTTGTTGCTGTTGCATTGGGAGGGGCAGGTAAGGAGGTGGAGGATATGGGAGGGAGGGCGCCAGCCCTGAGGATGGGGGAGGCTGGGGGAGACAGGATGGAAACCGAGCCCAGCGCCAACAGGGTGTGAGACAGCGGAGAGACCCCCTCCCCCCCCCGCCGACCTCGCGGCCGAGCCCTCCTGAGACTCCCAGGGCTGAAGATGGAGAAGACCCAGAGATGGCCTAAGGGGGAGAGAGAGAGAGAGAGAGAGAGAGAGAGAGAGCAGAGGGCAGGTCCCAGACCCCCACTTCCCCTGGCTCAGAGACTCTGGGGCCCAGGAAGTGGGGAGGGCAGGCAGGCGGAGACCAAAGGAGACAGGGTGCTTGAGGGATGCTGAGACCCGACACCTTGAGCCAGGCAGAGGGACAGGGAGACAGAGACAGATCGACAGAGGCCCTGGGAGGAGAGACAGCGGGGGCAATCCTCGGGGTCCCCTGAGGAGGGCTGGGGCTCTGGTGGGGCCTGGGGTCAGGACGCATGGAGGCAGCAAGAGGGGGCGTCCCAGGCTGGGGTCCCCAGAGCAGCTGGTGGGCACAGAGCCAGCCGGGTCCTGCAGCCACGGTGGAGCCGGGAGCCAGCCACGGGCACTGGGTGGGGTACCGAGGCGGTGCTGGGGGAGACAGGGGAAGCCCCAGTATCTGATTGGACTGAGTCCCTGAAACCCAAGAGGGATGGAGAGATGCTGCTCCCCTCCCTCGCCCCCGCCCCCCCCCCCCAACCTCAGGGAGTCTATGAAGCTTTGGGGCCCTGTCCTTCCAGACACACAGATACAGGTACACCGTTCCACCAGCCCGCCGGCCCGTCCAGGCCCTCAGTCTCCCATCTCGGTGGGGTTTACTTACTTTACAGCGACCACCATCCTTACTGAGAGCGTGTTTACCGTGTTACTGTTTTTATTTATTTTTTTATTCTTGCCCGAGGATATTTTTCCATTGATTTTTAGACAGAGTGGAAGAGGTGGGGAGAGACAGAGAGAGAGAGAGAGAGAGAGAGAGAGAGAGAGAGAGAGAGAGAGAGAGAGAGAGAGAGAGAGAGAGAGAAAGCGTGGAGTAGAAAATCATTGTCACGGTCCCAGGAAAACTCGGAATTCCTGGTCCATCGCCCAGAACTCCCTACCCAGCGGCGCCCACGGGTGGTAACATCGGTCCCCCAAACATTTGGAGAACCCGCCCCCCCGCCACGTGTCCTGCTGTCCTGGGGGCACAAACGATGCAGCTGGTGTTAACTGCTCCTCCCTGGAGCCCACGTGAATGGCTGCCACAGGGCGGGTTCGCATGGGTCCTGTTCAGTCAGTGAAGTGGGGAAGACGAACTCAGAGCCACGCACATCAATGGGAGCGGGTGTTCCTCCATGGGCCCAATCCTGAGCAGGGAGATGGGGACCCTTATTCTCGTTGTTTGTTTTTTCCATTTAAGGTTATTTACATCATGAGAAATCCCAGAGATGTGATCATTTCCGGTTATCATTTCCACAAGACACTGAAAATCACCAGAAACCCAAACTCATTGGAAGAATACTTTGAGTGGTTCCTTCGAGGAAATGGTGAGTCGAACTCAAAACGAGGTGGGTTCCTGCCCTTCGCCCTCAGGTCTTACTGTCTCACGGTTTATACAACCACCTGGCAGCAAGACATCCGTGTCATGAAACCTATACCCCGGGCTCCCCGTCAACACGCTTTGCTCCCAAGACGTTTTTCTAAGTGCCATCCACACTGAGAAAGGTAATTCAGCCCCGGCCGGTGTGGCTCAGTGGATGGAGCATTGGCCGGTGGGCTGAAGGGTCCCAGGTTCGATTCCCATCAAGGGCACCTACCACGGTTGCAGGCTCAACCCCCGGCCCTGGTGAGGGCATGTGGGGGAGGCAACCAATGGATGTGTCTCACTCTCTGTCTCTACCCCTCCCTTCCACTCTCTCTAAAACTCAATGGAAAAATATGGCCGGGTAAGGATTAACAAAAACAAGAAAAACGAAACAAAAAAGGTAATGCACCTCATATGAAGTAGAAAACGTGGTGAATTCAAAACTGATTGAGATTCCACTTCTCACCTATCATTGGGGAAGTGTGATCTTTTTCTAGCACCACTGATCACAAATTCAACAACCACCAAAAATCGTCTTTGCTCTGGGGTTCAGAAATCCAAATTATGTTTTAGAAACTAGAATGAATGTGAGGGCCTGGCTCCATTCCATTCTTTCTTTTGTTTTTCACCCTCATTGGAGGATATTTGTTTCACTGATTTTTAGAGAGAGTGGAGGAGAGAGAGGGAAAGACAGAGAGAAATATCGATGTGAGAGAAGCACACGGATTGGTTGTCTACTACAGGTGCCCGACCAGAGCCCGGGCCGGGGAGGAGCCTGCAACCTAGATACTTGCCCTTGACCGGAATCGAACCCAGGACCCTTTGGTCCGCAGGCCGAGGCTCTATCCATTGAGCCAAACCGGCCAGGACTCCATTCCATCCTTGAGAATCTGGCGGAGAATTCACTTCCTGCCTCTTCAGCTCCTGGAGGTGCCCACGTTCCTTGGTGCAGGGCCACGTCTTCCAACTCCGCTGCTGTCACATCCGCTCTCTGATGCTCACGCTCCTGCCTCTCTCTGATGCTCAAGCTCCTGCCTCTCTCCTGTAAGGACTCTTACATGGTTCCCACCTGGATCATCCAAGACAATCTCTCCATCTGAAGATCCTAATCACACCCTCACAGTCCCTTCCCAAAGGAGAGAACACATTCGGAGAGTTGGGGCATTAGTCCATTCATACCCTGCCGGCAGGGGAAGGCAGTTAGGGGGTGATCAGACAGGCAGGGTAGGGCAGTTAGGGGCAATGAGGCAGGCAGGCAGAGTGGTTAGGGATGATCAGGCAGGCAGGCAAGTTGTTAGGAGCCAGCAGTCCCAGATTGCGAGAGGGATGTCCTAAACCGGCAGTCAGACATCCCCTGAGGGGTCCCGGATTGCTAGAGGGTGCAGGCTGGCTGAGGGACCCCCCCCCCCAGTGCATGAATTTCATGCACTGGGCCTCTAGTAAAAAAAATAAGAGTAAAAAGGGAAAGCAAAGAAACGCTGAAGGGCAACGTTGGCCAATAAAAATAGGGTAGAGAAAAAGAAAATTCCTAAGGGGTGGGTAACAGGAGCAGAACTGCCCAGGAAATGAAACGCAGAATCATCAAGGAGTCACCTTCTCTCCTCGCTTCTCTCGCAGTGCCATTCGGCTCATGGTTTGACCACATTGGTGGCTGGCTTCAGATGAGAGGAAAAGAGAATTTCCTATTTATATCATACGAGGAGCTGCATCAGGTAACTCTTGTCCCAAAAAATTCACTCTCCCCAACTCCATTCATAGCTGTCTGCCTCCCCTCCATTCTTCAATGTTCCCATTCGACACTTTCAATCAGAGCTGATCCCAGAAATGTGACCAATGAGGGTCATTGCCTTTTCTTTTCTTTTTTTTTTTATTAACCTCCAGTTGGCACGTGTTCTTTCTCTGGTTTTCTAATTTATGTATTTTTACAACATTTAACGCATGCACTGAGGGCGTGCTTAACAACATCTACACTGTACAAGGGGTCGCCAACAATTCTACGGCAAAAATCTGGGAACCGCTGGCTGCTGTGGCTCAGTGGTTGAGCATCGACCTATGAACCAGGAGGTCATGGTTCAATTCCAGGTTGGGGCACATGCCTGGGGTTGTGGGATCATGCAGGAGGCAGCTGATCAATGATTCTCTCTCATCATTGATGTTTCTCTCTCTCTATCCCTTTGCCTTCCACTCTGAAATCAATAAAATATATATATTTAAATCTGGGAACCAAGGGGCAATGTAATTGAGGATAAAGTGTCAGGTGAGGCTTGATTGGGTCACAACGGTTGCAGGAAGTAGTTACATGTTCCCAGATCGATTGACAGGAAGGGATTCCTGTACAAATTCATGACATCAATATTCATCAGAAGTGTTGATCGGCATGAGAAGCAAGGGGCTCACCGGGATTTCACTCTGTATTTCTCTCTAAGGAGCATCCTATCTAATAAAAGGGTAATATGCAAATTAACCATCACTCTGTCACAAAGATGGCAGCGCACATAGCCACAAGATGGTGGTGCCCAGTTCTCTCAGCCCCGCCGGAGTCCCCCAGTCCCCGGGGGGACGGTCACTGAGAGGGGGCAGCGTGAGCAGCCTGGCAGAATGCTTGCTTCATTGCTGTGGCGATGAGGCAAGCGTTATGCGCCCGGCCGCAGATGGGCCTCTGGGCCGCGGAGAGCCTCTGGGCCACGGGCACTGAGCGGCCAGGCCCCGAAGAGAGCTACTGGCCCACGGATTTGTGTGCAGGGCTACTAGTCTGCTTACTCACTCACTCACTCTCATTTCCTAGACGAACTCAAGGAGCTCACGCTCCTCCTGATTTTCTGCGTTTCCTCTCGCCTTCACTCTCTCCCGACTCTCTCTCTGTTTCCTTTCTCCCTGTTGTACTTTAGTTTCACGTTTTCTCTGTTGCGGTTCTCATTCTAGGACATACGAGCCAGTGTAGAGAAGGTCAGCCAGTTCTTGGGCACCAAGCTAAGCCCAGAACAACTGGACTCCGTCCTCAAGAATGTGACCTTCCAGGCCATGAAAGACAATAACATGAGCAATTTCTCTCTAGTCCCCGATATCCATATAGATCACAGCAAAGCCTGTTTTATGAGAAAAGGTAAGAGGGAGTCTCTAACTTTAAGACATGAATGAAACAGACAGTGAACGCTTCCCAGCTTCTGCTGATGCCCTAAGACAGTGGTCGGCAAACTGACGCTTGCGAGCCACATGTGTCTCTTTGGCCCCTTGAGTTTGGCTCTTCCACAAAAGACCACGGCCTGGGCGAGTCTATGTTGAAGAAGTGGCGTTAGAAGAAGTTTTAAGTTTAAAAAATTTGGCTCTCAAAAGAAATTTCAATCGTTGTACTGTTGGTATTTGGCTCTGTTGACTCATGAGTTTGCCGACCACTGTCCTAAGACATGGGATGAGGAAAACATTTCAATGTACACAAGCCACGTAAGTGGGAACCTGACTTTGTCAGCTGAAGGGAGGATTTAGGGTATTTATTAGGTTGCAGTGAAAACTCAGCAACAAGAAGGCTTGCTGATGAGCCACACATTTCTTGTGCATTATCTGGTCCCGCCCATTTCCTCATCAGGTAGATGACACTCCTATCTACACATATAAAAGCCTAAGTGACCATCCGACTGTTCAGCCATCCGACCGGTAGCTATGATGTGCACTGACCACCAGGGGGCAGACGCTCTGACTGGTATCTATATATACAAAAGGCTAAGCGATCATGATGTGCACTGACCATCAGGGGGCAGATGCTCAACGAAGGAGCTGCCGAGCTGTGGTGACTTGGCAGCTGTGGTTCTCGGGTGACGCACCTGGAACCAGAGAGGAGGGAGCCTGATTCCGGGATGCATCACCCCGAGAACCACCCTCTCACCCTCCAGGACCCCTCGGGGATATCGGAGAGCCGGTTTCGGCCCGATCCCCACAGGCCAGGCTGCGGGACCCTACCGATGCACAAATCCATGCACCGGGCCTCTAGTTTTCTACAAAGAGTTTCCACTCACAGTGCTAGCATGATCCCTACACATGTAGCATGACAATTTCCTCACATATATGGACAATGGGGGTATATACTGTGCCAGGCACAGGCGGAGCGTTAGAGGAAAGAGGACCGATTCAGGAGTCACAATCTACAGCAAGAACACCAGCCTGGCCAGCATGGCTCAGTGGTTGAGCGTCGACCTATGAACCAGGAGGTCATGGTTTGATTCCCGGTCAGGAAACATGCCCAGGTAGTGGGCTCGATCCCCAGGGGGTGGGGAGAGAGGGGGCATGCAGGAGAGACTTTATTTGTAAATCCGATCCGGACTCATGTTTTGTGTTTGACAGGAATCGCTGGGGACTGGAAAAATCAGCTCACAGTGGCCCAGAGTGAAGCCTTTGATAAAGTTTACCAAGAGAAGATGGCCGGGCTCCCCCCAGGCCTCTTCCCATGGGAGTAATGGCCTCACGTGTCTGCATCGGGTGCAAAGGCTGAATTTCCTGAGGATCTTGTGAGCCGACCTGCTCATACAATCCATCACACACTTAATGAACACCAACCCTTTCCTGTACTAACCTAAACCATGTCAGCTTCAAGAAGTTACACAATCAGCCCTGGCTGGTTTGGCTCAGTGGATCAAGCGTCGGCCTGCGGACTGAAGAGTCCGGGTTCGATTCCGGTCAAGGGCACGTACCTCACCTTCAGGCTTAATCCCTGGACAACCAGTTGACGTGCCTCTCTCACATCAATGTTTCTCTCTGTCTCTCGCCCTCCCTTCCACTCTCTCTGCGGAGCTGGCGGTACTGGGGCAGCGCTGTAGGCCACCCGCCTGCCACTGTTCAATCCAGGCATCTGGCTGGGATCAAAAGAATAACCCAGAACCCAGGAACAAACTGGGTCCCAGTGAGCAATACAAGTTCTACTCAGGGACCGCCAATGAACGCCAACGGAAGAAAGAAGGCCCAGACGTCTCAAGGCAATGTCTCACTGTGAATAGGAAGGCCTTCTGGGAGCCATCCGCACCATTTCCCACCTACCCAGGGAATAAACAGTTCCCCTCCACATGCAGGAAAGCGTGTTGGTGTATTGTGTTGGGGTTTACACTGATCAATAAATATTTGAACTTTGCCGAAACCGGTTTGGTTCAGTGGATAGAGCGTCAGCCTGCAGACTGAAGGGTCCCGGGTTCGATTCTGGTCAAGGGCATGTACCTTGGTTGCGGGCACATCCCCAGTAGGGGGTGTGCAGGAGGTAGCTGATTGGTGTTTCTCTCTCATCGATGTTTCTAACTCTCTATCCCTCTCCCTTCCTCTCTGTAAAAAATCAATAAAATATATTTTTAAAAAAATATTTGAAACTTGGGGGAAAAAAATCAATGGAAAAATATTCTCTCTCAAACGGCGTGGCTCAGTGGTTGAGCGTCGACCTGTGAACCAGGAGGTCACGGTTCCATTCCCGATCAGGGCGCGTGCCCCGGGTTGCGGGTTCGATCCCCAGTAGGGGATGTGCAGGGGGACAGCCGATCCATGATTCTCTCTCTCATCACTGATGTTTCTATCTCTATCTCCCTCTCTCTTCCTCTTTGAAATCACTAAAAAATGTAAAATTCAATAAAATATTCTCAGGTGAAAATTAAGAAAAAAGTTAAATAAATAAATGGGGCGGTGGGGGGTGCTGCTTATGGAAGGAAAGGCTCATGGGATGCCTCTAATCCGCCTCCACCACCTCCGTGTCCTCAGCCCCATAACGAATGAGAGAAACGCCCTAGTCCCGTGGTCGGCAAACTGCGGCTCGCAAGCCACATGAGGCTCTTTGGCCCCTTGAGTGTGGCTCTTCCACAAAATACCACGGCCTGGGCGAGTCTATTTTGAAGAATTGGCGTTAGAAGTTTAACCTTTTGCACTTGGATGGCGAGTGTGACTTGACACGGTTAGCATTAGAATAAAGGAATCAAGAAAAAAGCAAGCGAGTGCAAAGGGTTAAGTTTAAAAAATTTGGCTCTCAAAAGGAATTTCAATCGTTGTACTGTTGATATGTGGCTCTGTTGACTAATGAGTTTGCCGACCACTGCCCTAGCCGGTTAGCTCAGTGGATCGAGTGTCGGCCTGTGGACTGAAAGGTCTTGGGTTTGATTCCAGTCAAGGGCGCATGCCCGGGTTGCGGGCTCGATCCCCAGTGTGGGGCGCATGGGAAGCAGCCAATCCATGATTCTCTCTCATCATTGATGTTTTTCTCTCTCTCTCCCTTCCTCTCTGAAATGAATCCTATCTAATAAAAGAGTAATATGCAGATTAACCATCACTCCAACACACAAGATGGCTGCCCCCATGTGGTCAAAGATCCTGCCCCCATGTGGACACAAGATGGCCACCACAAGATGGCCAGCAGGGGAGGGCAGTTGGGAGGGACCAGGCCTGCAGGGGAGGGCAGTTGGGGGCGATCAAGCCTGCAGGGGAGGGCAGTTAGGGGAGACCAGGCTTGCAGGGGAGGGCAGTTAGGAGCAAACAGGCTGGCAGGGGAGCAATTAGACATCAATCAGGCTGGCAGGGGAGTGGTTAGGGGGTGATCAGGCTGGCAGGCAGAAGCGGTTAGGGGCAATCAGGAAGGCAGGCAGGAGAGCAGTTGGGAGCCAGCAGTCCTGGATTGTGAGAGGGGTCCCAGATTGGAAAGGGTGCAGGCTGGGCTGAGGGACACCCCCCCCCATGCATGAATTTTGTGCACCGGGCCTCTAGTAAAAATATATTAAAACAAAAGAAAACCAAGAGAATGAGAGAAACAACGTCCCAGTCCATAGAGAGGGTCTGGGATGGGGGGCTAAGCCCAGTGTGTGCCCAGCCCTGGCCTCCTGGTGCCCGCGTCTGTGCGGCTCACTGTCCCAGCACATGGCATCTTTCCAGCTGTGCTATCTGCCTGTGCCCGGGGCTATGCTGGTAAATGTGTAACGTGAGGCTGGGTGGGGAGGGAAGCCCTGGCCAATGGCGCTTGCCCAACACCCACGGGGTAGACACTCCCACCGTGAAGGAGGCCAGTCTACCAAGCACATGGATAGTGTGGACTTTGGAAGAGGTGTGTGTGTGTGCGTGCCATCACAGTGTTTCCTCCACGCAGACCTGGCACGGACAAGCCAGTAAGCCCGGGAGCATGGCTAGCAGTAAACACTAAAATGGGGCAGCCCTGGCCGGTGTGGCTCAGCGGGCGGGGGCATCGTCCGGTGCACCACAGGGTCGAGGGCTCCGTTCCTGGTCAGGGCGCAAACCTGGTCGGGGCGTGTACGGGAGGCAGTCGATCAATGTTTCTCTCTCACACTGATGTTTCTCTCTCTCTCTTCCTCTCTATCTCCGTCTGTCACAACCCCATCGCTCTCTGGGGCTCACACCCCAGCCTCCCTGTCACCTGTCCCGCCTGCACCTGAGCCGAGTCTGAGAACCACCTGCCTGGAAGCAACTCAAGTTCAGTGCTTGGAGGATGGCACCAAACTTGCGCTGTTCGACCACTAGAGGGCGCGCGAGCACCACTGTCCAGCAGCTCTCAGAAGCGCAGGTCCTCTACTGAGGTCCTACTGTGTGCTGGGAGCGCGGAGTGTTACCGCCTCAGGTCCTCACAAGCACACACAGGCAGTGGTGCCTCCCATGTGGCAGACGAGGGGCAGGAGGCTCAGAGCGGGACCCTGGGCTGCCAGAAGGTCTCAGTGAGATAACAATGGGTCACATGTTGGCAGAATTTCTGCTGAGTCGCGTGTGTGCTCAGCAAATGGCATTTGGTTGTTTTTTATTTTTTACTAGAGGCCCGATGCATGAAGATTCGTGCAAGAATGGGCCTTCCTTCCCCTGGCTGCCAGCACCGCCTTTGCTCTGGCCCGGAGCCGCCTTTCTGCCTTCCCACGCTGCCCAGAGGCCTGGAGCAGCATCCTGCCGTGCTCCCAGCCATTTGGCGCCTATGTATGCAAATTAACCCGCCATCTTTGTTGGGTTAATTTGCATACCCACTCCTGATTGGCTGGTGGGTGTCGCGAAGGTACAGTCAATTTGCATCTTTCTCTTTTATTAGTGTAGATTTTATTTTATTGATTTCAGAGAGGAAGGGAGAGGGAGCAAGAGATGGAAACATCAATGATGAGAGAGAATCATTGATCCGCTGCCTCCCGCATGCCTCCCACTGCAGATGGAGCCTGGCATGTGCCCTGACCGGGAATCGAACCCTGACCTTCTGGTTCATAGGTCGACGCTCAACCACCAAGCCACATGGGGCTGGGCTGCTTCATCCCTTTATAAGGGCACCAATCCCATCATGATGGTGGTGGTGGTGGTGGTGGTGGGGGGGCTCCCCCATGACCTCATTCAAACCCAATCACCTCCCAAAGGCCCCACTTCCAAATGCCATCACATTGGGGATTGGGGCTTCGGCAAATAAACTTGGGGGGACACAAACCTTCAGTCCACAGAACCCAATGCCAGCAGCTCCCGGCAGCTGGAAGAGGCAAGACAGTGGAGTGTCCCCCAGCTGTTCGCTTCCGGGAAGGGGTGACCCCACGGTTAGTTTTTTGGGGGTCGGGGTTCGTGACTGAATGAGGCCTAAGACGGGGACAAGCAAAGACCCCTCTTTAGGATCTAGGGCTGAAAGACATTAACCAACGCTACAGCCTCACGGATCAGCCCAAGACGCTTGAGGAGGCGGAAAAACGTGAGCTGTTCCCCATGCACTTACTCCCTCCCCGTGGAGGGCGCCTGGAAGAGAACTGAAAACACCCCACAAACCCATCACCACTTCCCGCCAGATGAGGCAGATCCACACACCGAACCCGAACCCGGGACCGGGAGGCATCCTTACCCACACCCCCAAACACAAGCACAGACGCCGGCATCGGAGCGGCTCCTTAAACTTCCTGACGGTGGTCCGCGCCAGGGTCTATCACAGCCTCATTCCAGATGGGGAAACTGAGGCACGGCGCCTGTGTCCCTGGCCCGGGGCCCCACAACTAGCACAGGAGCAGCCCCAAAGATCATTTCACCGAAGGGGAAGCGGAGGCCCGGAGACGGGGAAAGGGTACCTACCGGTTCACGCTCCCCCGGAGGCCCGGAGACGGGGGCGCGGCCAAGAAGGAACAGCCCGACCCCGGCGCTCTCCCCACGCCGCCGGGGGCTGTGACGTCACAAGCAAACCAGCAGGGCCTGTTACCACGGAGACTGGGGGTCCATTTGGAAACCGGGGCGGGGGAGCTGGGGGGTCGCACTCACCTCCGGGGCACTTCGGCGTCCATACTTCCGGCCTCGGGAACCAGGCCCCGAGCGCCTCCAGGCGCAGACCCGGCCTCCCCGCTGGGCGACCTGCGAAAACTGCCCGGGATCCCCGGACTCCGCGGACCCAGAGTGCGCGCGGGGCCAACGCCGTGCGCCCGTGCGCCCCTGACCGGTTCTTTAAAGCAGACGGAGTGGCCTCTCCGCCAATCGGAATCCTCCTTCCAGCCTGGCCCCGCCTCATTCCTCGGGCTTCGGCGTCTCGCTGTCTCCAAGGCAACCCTCACACTGAGGGCCCGCGCGAGAGTGGCCCAAAGACTTCTGGGTGTTGTAGTTTCCAAGGGGCAGAGAAACGGGAGACGCACTTGTTTATAAAAAAAAAGAGATTGTGACCAAAAGGCCGACATCCAGTGATAGCTCTGTGCATAGGAAGCGCTTGTAAATGGTGTCGCCATCTGTTATTTGCGGGGGAAGCCGAAAAGGAGGAGGAGGAGGAGGAGGAGGGAGGTTGCCACCGAGGTTTCTGGGAATTGTAGTTCAGCGCGTTGGGGACGGGCTGGGAGCTGGAGACCCCACCCCAGATCCAGAAGTGGCCACCGAGCGACGGGGCTGCTGATGGGAGTGAGAAACGTCCCCGATCCTGACGTCCCGCTTTATTTATATTTTCCATGTCCTGCTGCGGCGGTGGAATCGTTTGCGGGCCTTGCGGTCGGTTGGGGAGCGGGAGGGAGCCATCAAGGTCGAAGTTTCTGAGCGTGAACAGTCACTATGGTAACACCTTTCGCTTGCTCTCCGCCCCTTGCGTAGTGACGTCACACAATGGCCCTGTGAGGAGGCGGGGCCAGGTGTGGGCGGAGCCAGTGGTGGGAGCAGCGGGGCTCCCGTGAGCTGTCCTTGTTGGGGATAGAATTGTAGAGCAGGTTGGATCACTTCATAAATTATATAAATGGACCTATGTAATACTTTCAACAATAACGATTTAAAAAAAATAAGAAAACACATACATGTCTAACCCCTATGTTGTACACCTAAAAGTATTATAAATCCCATATAATAAAAGGGGAATATGTAAATAGACCAAACGGCAGAACAACCGAACCACCAACCAAAGCGTCATATGCTAACGATATGCTAAGGCTGCTCAACTGCTCGCTATGATGTGCACTGACCACCAGGGGGCAGACAGTCAACTGGTTGACCAGTCGCTATGACGTGCACTGACCACCAGGGGTCAGATGCTCCTACCGGTAGGTTAGCTTGCTGCTGGGGTCTGGCCGATCTGACTGAGCGAGATGGGCCAGACATGACCTGGAGCCCTCCCGCAGTCCATCCCTGGCCCAATCGTGCACTGGTGGGGTCCCTCAGCCTGGCCAGGGCCCTCTCACAATCGGGACCCCTCAGGGGATGTCGGAGAGCCGGTAGCCCAATCGCACAGGCCACTCCCCTTGGGAGGGCACCAGACGCAGGGCTCATGGCTGGCGAGCGCTGCTGCAGCAGCACAAGCCTCTCCCAATTGGGACTGATTGGGCGTGAGCCCGCAGCGGGCACAGTGGGGCCTGGATGAGCAGGAGCAGCAGGTAGGAACTGCAGGAGGTGTCCGACTGCGGGTTTTGGCCCGATCCTGCAGGCCACCCAGAGGGACCCCACCCATGCATGAATTCATGCACTGGGCCTCTAGTATAAAATAATATTGAATGTCAACTTTAATTGAAAAACAGGAAAGACAGGAAAATAATAATAACAATAACAATAATAAATAGTATACATAGGTGCTCCTAGCATGGTGCCTGGGTGGCTGTTCCTTTATCTGCTCAGAGACTTCCCTGGAATTCATTCGCTCGTTTCTGTTGATCATTATTAGTTTTGCCCCTAATCGGGTTGCAAACGGTTTCATGCCTGTGTCATTAATCACAATAACAAATGGAATGACATGAAAATGGACCTAGAGCTGCCTTGCACGCTTTATGCCTCAAACCTTTGGATGTTAAAACAGGGTGTCAAAACCTCTGGACTGGGCCTAAAGGAAATTAAACCCTAAAAAAGCTGCAAAGATAATGAGAAAGCAGGTATTATGACTACTGGATGGGTGACTACTAGACTGAAAATTAAGAATATTGCCTTGACCAGTTTGACTCAGTGGATAGTGTTGGCCTGCGGACTGAAGGGTCCCACATTCGATTCCGGTCAAGGGCGTGTACCTTGGTTGCGGGCACATCCCCAGTAGGAGGTGTGCAGGAGGCAGCTGATCGATGTTTCTCTCCCATCGATGTTTCTAACTCTCTCTCCCTCTCCCTTCCTCTCTGTAAAAATCAATAAAATATATTTTAAAAAATCAATGGAAAAAATATCCTTGGGGAGGATTAAAAAATAGTTAAAAAAAAGAAAAGAAAAAAGTATTTTGTATTGATTTTTTACAGAGAGGAAGAGAGAGGGATAGAGAGTTAGAAACATCGATGAGAGAGAAACATCGATCAGCTGCCTCCTGCACACCTCCTACTGGGGATGTGCCCGCAACCAAGGTACACGCCCTTGACCGGAATCGAACCTGGGACCCTTGAGTCCGCAGGCCGATGCTCTATCCACTGAACCACACCAGTCAGGGCCAATTTTTTAAAAAAAGAATATTACCTAGGCCCGGCCAATGTGCCTCAATGGTTGAGTGTCTACCTATGGAACCAGGAGGTCACGGCTTGTGGTCAGGGCACATGCCCGGGTTGCAGACTCCACCATCCCCGGTGCGGGGCGTGCAGGAGGCAGCCGATGAATGATTCTCCCTCATCATTGATGTTTCCATCTTTCTCTCCCTCTCCCTTCCTCTCTGAAATGGATAAAAATGTATATTTTTTAAAAAGAATGTTATTTAGAATGAACATCACTGTGTTATGCTATCTGCCCCAATGGCAAATGCCTTCCTTCTGTGGGTGAATTGCCCCCTCACTTCCTCATAAATACTCTCTTCCTTTATCTCCTAATCCGGAGCGCTATTTGGGCTTCTGCCTGAATCCGTGCTTCACAAATATCTGACCTCAAACAAATGGTGTAGCCTCTCACTTTGAAAGGCTTTTTGTTTTCAGGTTAACACTTGTCTGCAGGAAAGTAGGTCATGGTTAGTGTTCAGGAGCTCCCAGCCGCCCCTGCCTGCTCCAGGCTCCTGCAATTATTCAGTCAACAGGTCATTATTAAACTAGAGGCCCATTGCATGAAGATCCATGCAATAGGCGTTCCTCTCCCTGGCTGCCGGCACCGGTTTTCCTCCGGCACCCAGGACCCGGGCCGCAGCGGAGCCAACGGGCAGAGCCTTCAGCCTTCGCTGGGGTGGAGCCTTCAGTCTATGCTCTGTGCCTGCATATGCAAAGTAACCCGCCATCTTTGTTGGGCTAATTTGCATACCCACTCCTGATTGGCTGATGGGTGTCACGAAGGTATGGTCAATTTACATCTTTCTCTTTTATTTATGTAGATGCCCCCAAAGTGCCCGTTGCCAGGGAGACAGCGGTGACAAACAGGCCTAGGGCCATGGTCAGCAAACTGCGGCTTGCGAGCCACATGCGGCTCTTTGGCCCCTTGAGTGTGGCTCTTCCACAAAATACCACAGCCTAGGAGAGTTTATTTTGAAGAAGTGGCGTTAGAAGAAGTTTAAGTTTAAAAATTTGGCTCTCAAAAGAAATTTCAGTCGTTGTAGTGTTGATATTTGGCTCTGTTAACTATTGAGTTTGCCGACCACTGCCCTAGGGCATTATGGTTTTTGTTTTGTTTTGTTTTTATTGATTTCAGAGAGGAACGGGGAGGGAAGGAGAGAGATAGAAACATCAATGATGAGAGAGAATCATGGATGGGTTGCCTCCTGCACGCCCCCCACTGGGGATCGAGCCCCTGACCCAGGCCTGTGCCCTTGACCAGAATCGAACCCTGGAACATTCAATCTGCAGGCCAGCGCTCTATCCACTGAGCCACACCAGCCAAGGCCAGGACGTTCTGTGTTGACGAAGGAGACGCAGGAAGGGCACCTGTGTCTCATCCTCAGCATCGTTGACATTGGGATCTGATTGCTCTGCTCTGGGGCACTGTCCCCGGCACTGGAGGGTGTTGAGCAGCACCCCTTGCCGCCTCCCACTAGATGTCAGGAGCAACACCCCACCCTGCCCCCCAAGTCGTGACAACCAAGAATGTCTCCAGACTCTTACTCGGGTTCCCTAGTCCAGTGGTCGGCAAACTCATTAGTCAACAGAGCCAAATATCAACACGACAACGACTGAAATTTCTTTTGAGAGCCAAATTTTTTAAACTTAAACTTCTTCTAATGCCACTTCTTCAAATAGACTCGACCAGGCCGTGGTATTTTGTGGAAGAGCCACACTCAAGGGGTCAAAGAGCCGCATGTGGCTCGAGAACCGCAGTTTGCCGACCATGGCCCTAGGGGAGCAAAATCAGCTCCTGAGTACCACACACACACACAGAGCCTTTGGAATGAGTAAAACCTGGATAAAAAAATCAGCTCTGGCCCAGGAAGCATGGGCTCAGTGGTTGAGCATTGACCCATGACCCAGGAGGTCATGGTTCAATTCCCGGTCAGGGCACATGCCCCGGTTGTGGGCTCCATCCCCAGTGTGGGGCATGCAGGAGGCAGCCCATCCATGATTCTCTCATCATTGTTATTTCTATCTCTCTCTCCCTCTCCTCTCCTCTCTGAAGTCAATAAAAATAAAAAAATATATATATTTTATTGCCCTAACTAGTTTGGCTCAGTGGATAGAGCATCGGCCTGCGGACTCAAGGGTCCCAGGTTCGATTCCGGTCAAGGGCGTGTACCTTGGTTGCGGGCACATCCCCAGTAGGGGGTGTGCAGGAGGCAGTTGATCGATGTTTCTCTCTCATCGATGTTTCTAATTCTCTACCCCTCTCCCTTCCTCTCTGTAAAAAATCAATAAAATATATTTAAAAAAATATATATATATATTTTAAAAAATCAGCTCTGTCACTCATGTGACCTTAGACACATGACCAATCCCTACTGGATGGTAAATGAGAACATGGGCCCCTTCCCCATGCTCCATCTGCCCCTCCCAACTGTGGGAAATACAGTGAAGGCCATCCGTTTCCGGGCTGTGAGACCTTGGGAACCCGGCCAACTCCTGAGTGAAGAAAACAGCTAGCAGTTTTGATCTCGCACAGCTTGCACGAAAACACACCTCCTTCCCCCTGCATGCCCTGTTTTTCTCTGACTTCCGTACGCTATAAAACCTTGTGCTGGGAAAGTCTGGAGGGGGCGAGGAAACAACAGTAGCCCCAGCCAGCTGCCCCGGGGTGGCCCGTCTGCAGGCTGGATGAGACTTCGTGGTTCCACGGCCAGCCCACTGGGTCATTTCTTTGGGAATCCAAGAGCAATACGCTCGGGTTTTCTGGGACCTCAGCACTTTGCACAACACCCTCTGAGCCAGTTTCTCCACCTGGGGAGCAGGCAGCATCACAGAGCCTCCTTCTCGGGTTGTTGCCAGAATTGTGTGCTAGACATGGCTCTTGGCACCCCTGCCACCCTACACGTTATTAATTCTCCATGTTGGGAAAATGGAATAACCGAGCGTTCGGCCATTTCAGCAAGTGGACATTTTATTATGGAAACAGCGGGGAAGGGTTGAAGAGGGTCTGGAAGGAGGGTTGATGGGGGAAACCCCTGCCAGTGCTCACTCAGCGACTCTCTCAGCCCGTCTCCGTGTGGCCCTCAGAGACGCCTTCCCTCCGTGCCTCTGGGCAGGAAGGTGTTATTCCTCAAAGGACCCAATTCGTTACCCTCCACATTTGCAGTCCAGGGCACAGAGAGGTTTCTTGGAAGATGAGACTACCTGGGAGACGGAGAGCCTCTAAAGGTTGAGCTGAGATGGAGCAGGGTTGCTAGAAAGAACAGCAGGGGTCATTTCTAAGGAAAGGAAGAGAAAAAAAAAAAAAGAAATTTATTTGTGCATCAATTTGCATATTAGACCACTCTCCTCACTCACTATGCTTCACTTACTCTGTCCCTCCAACCTACAGGGTTTTCCACCACCCGAGACACACTTCCATAGACCTCAGTCAATAATGGCTCCTCCCCATTCATTACTCAGTACAAATATCTCCTCTTCAGAGAGGGGTTCTTCTAACCCCAAGTGGTAGAAAGAAGGCGCCCTCTCCAGTTCCTCTGTGTCACAGCACCCTGTCGGGCCTTCCAAGGAAACTAATGTTTGCCCCCTACCCTCCCACTAGAGGGAGACCTTCATAAGCTCAAGGACCTCCTCTGTCACAGCCCCACTGTACCCCCAACATGGCACACTGGAGCACACATGGTTGGTGCCGGGAGTGAATATATAAAGTTTTCTCTGGGCACTGGAGTCTCAGTGATAGATTAAGTAGACTCTTGCTCCCAGAGGGGCTCACAGAATGGTGCAGGGGTCCACTAACCAAATAAAAAAAGCTTAAGAGTGAATCTAGCTTTCACCCCCTCCCTCTTTTATAGTCTTTTAAAAAATTGTGGTAAAATCCACATAACATAAAATTTATCATCTTAACCAATCCAGAATTTGTCATAGAGTAGTTGCCCAATAAAAATTTATTGAGTGAGTTCCTCAATAACTGAAACGTCTCTATATATAAAAGCTTAAGCGACCATTACAACCGAACGGACGACCGAACAGGCTGCGTGTGGCGACTAGGTTGGCAGGGGGTTAGTGAGGGGCGACCAAATGACCGAGCAGCAGGCTGCATGGGGCGACCAGGCCCGCAGGGGCGGGGCCAGTTGGAGGTGACCAGGCCAGCCTGGGGGGCAGTTGGGGGTGACCAGGCCATCATGGGGGGCAGTAAGGGGTGACCCGGTTGGTGGGAGGGCAGTTGGGGGTAACCAGGCTGGCAGGAGGGCAGTAAAGGGTGACCAGGCTGGTGCGGGGGGGGGCAGTTAGGGGCAACCAGGCTGGCAGGGGGAGGCAGTTGGGGGTGACCAGGCCAGCAGCGGGGGCGGGTAGGGGCGATCAGGCAGGCAGGCAGGTGAGCAGTTAGGAGCCAGTGGTCCTGGATTGTGAGAGGGATGTCCGACTGCTAGTTTAGGTCCGATCCTGGGGATTGGGCCTAAACCGGCAGTCAAACATCCCTCAAGGGATCCCAGATTGGAGAGGGTGCAGGCTGGGCTGAGAAGACCCCCCTGTGCACGAATTTTGTGCACCAGGCCTCCAGTAGAATTATAAAACGACCCAGCAATTCCACTCCTACGTATGTACCCAAAAGAATTGGAAACAGGTGTTCAAACAAAAACGTGTACACAAATGCTCACAGCAGCACTATTCACAACAGTCAAAAGGCGGAAAACAACTCAAATGTCCTTGAACTGGTAAATGGATAAATAAAATGTGGTACACCCATTAACTGGAATACTATTCAGCCATGTAAAAGAATGGAGTACTGATACATGCTACAACCTGGATGAACCTTGAAGACAGTATCTTAAGAGAGACACAAAGGCCACATAGTGAGAGCGGGGGGGGGAAGGATTAGTGGTAACTGGCTCAGAGGTGTAGAGAGTACATTAGTGGGTAGAGGGGGGGGAAGGATTAGTGGTAACTGGCTCAGAGGTGTAGAGAGTACATTAGTGGGTAGAGAGACTACTTATGGGGACAGAGTTCCCTTAGGGATGATAAAAATTTAAAAATTTTCCTGAGCTAGATAATGGTGATGGTTGCACAGCATTGTGAATGCACGAAATATCATGAATGGTAAACTTTATGTCCTGTGTATTTTACCACAGCTGAAAAAAATAAGCAATATAAAATCCATAAATTAATTCCTCCAGCTCTCCGAATCCCGATCGCTTGTGATGCTCCTCATGGGCCCCGTCAAGCAGTGGCTTGAGATGAACATTGGAGAACTTGGAACTTTGCATACAGCTCTGTGATTCTGTGATTGGAGTGTCCAAACCCACCTGGAGTTCCCTACTCAAACACTAGGCAGTTGGGACCAAGTCCTCCCACCCCGGGAGTGGGCAAACCCCCCTTCCCTGCCATAACCTACCTGATCTCCAACTCGGTGCTGCAGTAGTGGCAGTAGCACTGGGAGGGTGATGAAGGGGTGAACCGGAAACAGAGAAAGAAACGGTAAGGGTGAGGCAAGTCACCTTGCCACCTTCCCTCCCCCCCTTCCTTCCTTCCTTCCTTCCTTCCCTGCCCACCTCTCTCTCCTCTTTTCTTCTTGCAACATCCCGTGGTCTTGCTGATCTACTTAGCCTCACCTCTCACTGCTCCCACCGTCCACCCCATCTTCCAGCTTCTTCCACAAAATGCTAAATGCTTGGTTCTTTTAAAAAATATATATATATTTTTTATTTCAGAGAAGAAGGGAGAGGGACAGAGAGATAGAAACATCAATGATGAAAGAGAACCATTGATCAGCTGCCTCCTGCACGCCCCACGCTGGGGGTCAAGCCTGCAACCTGGGCACGTGCCCTGACCGGGAATCGAGCCATGACCTCCTGGTTCATAGGCCAACACTCAACCACTGAGCTGTGGGATCCCCTTTCCACGTCCCGTGTGGTTCAGGGTTCCGGTTCAGGGTTCGAGTTCTGGAGAAGGGGCCGCACACAAATGAAAAGAGGCTAGAAGACATTTAACTTGGCGATATGGGGGGCCAGGCGGTAGTCCAACTCTAGTGGGAGAACTACTCCCTGCTCTGGCCCTGCCATCCCTTTTATTGAGGCAATGGGGAAAACACCTTAGGCAGGAAATAACAGAAATATACACAAGATAAACAGAGGTGGAGGCTGCTTCAGCTAACAATGTCGTAACTAAAGGGTGAGTGGTTAGAGCAATTTAATGTTGTTGACAGCCTTCCTGGCTTCCTGTCCACATCTATTAGTGAAACAGTAATTGGTTTCCGGCAGTGAGCCACACTGGCTGGGAAAATGCTTGGTTCTTAAGGGCTTCCCCTACATGAAAAAAGGTAGTGAGAAAGGAGAGATAGAGAGAGAGAGAGAGAGAGAGAGAGAGAGAGAGAGAGAGAGAGAGATGAGGTGGTGGTGTTTTATAGGAATCTCTGGGGCTATGTTAGTGCTATGCAAGTCTAAGGATGGAGAGAGGGAATGGCCTAGCCAGTTTGGCTCAGTGGGTAGAGCGTTGGCCTGCAGACCAAAGGGTCCCGGGTTCTATTGCGGTCAAGGGCATGTACCTGGGTTTCAGGCTCCTCTCTGGACAAGGGCCCTGGTCAGGGCTCGTGCAGGAGGCAACCAATTGATGTATTTCTCTCACATGCATGTCTTTCTCTGTCTTTGCCTCTCTATTCCATGCATTCAAAAAGATCAATGGAAAAATATCCTTGGGCAAAGACTAATAAAAAAATATTGAGAGAGGGATGGAGAGAGAGGGAGGAAGGAAGGAAGGATTTGACTTACTGAAGAGGGGTCTCCTCTCCTATATTTTGTTTGCTTGGCATCTCTTTGGCTCCCTTCTCCCCTTATTTGTGCTCCCCATCCCTCTCTTTCCTCCCACTCCCTCCTCCCTAACCCTCCTCCCTCCCTGGTGACCAGGCTCCTTCTTACCCAGTCTCCTTTATTGTAGGACACAAACAGGAAGGTGACCATCATGTAGGCGCACTTCAGCATGTTCCATTTGCTCCTTTTCCTGAATGGCTTCTTGGTGGGCATGGTCGTTGGGGGAAGCTTAACTGGGAGGAGTGGATGGCGATGACTTACACCGAAGGCGTGCCCTCTCTATCTAGAAATTCCTGCTCTTTCAGAATCTCCCTTCTAATACGTTTATTGTTGACTTATAGCCTAATCCCATTGTACTCAGAGAGAGACCCTGAAAGACTTCAATCTGAAATTGATTGAGGCTCTAGCTTTGTGAACCGACATATACCGAACCTTGGTAAGACAAAAATCCCGACCTACATATATGTCCTGACTGGGAATCCAACCCAAAACCTTTTGATGTATGGGATGACACTCCAACCAACAGATCCACCTGGCCAGAGCTCCTACAAGTGATGTTTAAAATATACATTCTGCCTTGGGGTACTGAGAACTTTCAAAATCTGTTGTTTGGTGCTGATTTTTATCCACATGCAAAATTCTTAGCTATTAACTCTTCAGAGATTACTTCAGCTTTATTTTCTCTTGATTCTCCCTCTGAAATTCTAACCTTACATTCGTCACAACTGTTCACTGAGTATCATACGTCTTTTGAGCTCTTTCCTGTATTTTCTATACTTTCATCTATTGTGCTTTACTTGAATGATCTCTCCTGTTTTCTAGCTCAATAATCACCTTTTAAAAAAAGGTTTAATTGGCTTTATTTAATAATACATGAATCAGGCAGCATCCCCTGAAATAATGATCCCTTTTGATGTTAAGGTCAACACCTGAAATCTTCATTTCAGTTATATGTTCTCAATTCTATAATTTCCATTTGATTATCTTTTTAAACAAAGTATAATTCTCTGGTGAAATCATTCATCTATTTTTGTGAACTTAACAATCCTAGCTATTTCCTATGAACCAGGAGGTCACGATTTGATTCCTGGTCAGGGCACAGGCTCGATCCCCAGTGGGGGGCATGCAGGAGGCAGCTGATCCATGATTCTCTCTCATCATTGATGTTTCTATCGCTCTCTCCCTCTCCCTTCCTCTCTGATATCAATAAAAACATATTTTAAAATAATAATAGTATAATCCTAGCTATTTTTAGGGGTTAGTGTTTTTAATAACACTAGAAGCTTGCTTATATTCTCTGGTGTCCTAGAAGCTTGCTTATATTCTCTGGTGTCCTTGCTCTTGGTTTTCAGCCATACAGTCCTGTCACTCAGGACTTGCCTGATAACTTCCAAGGAGGGGATAAGGTTCAATGATCAATAGCAGAAAGGACTGGGAAACACAAAAATGTTTCCATTCATACCTTAGGATGGGGGGTCACCTTGATACTAGTGAGCAGTCAGAAGGGGGCAGGCTTTGGATGCCCTTGAAAAGCACTTCCCAGGTACTGAAGCCCCGGCCTTGGTTACCTGAGACCGTCTCAGGACTTATGGTAACCCAGCCTGAAGGAGATTCTCCAGATTCCATGCACTCACCTTCTTCCTTGCAGTCACTTGTTTCTTCTAAAAATGGAGGAGGAGGGGAGGAAGAGGGCACAAAAGAAGAAGAAGAAGAAGAAGAAGAAGAAGAAGAAGAAGAAGAAGAAGAAGAAGGCGGAGGAGGAGGAAAGAAGGAGGTGAGGAAGAAGATACAGGAGGAGGAGGAAGAGGAAGAAGGAGGAGAAAGAGAAAGAGGAGGGAGGAAAGGAGGGATAGGGAAGGGGGTGAGGAGGAGAGGAAGCAAGAAAAGAAACCATCAATGAATTATGAAATGGATGGAGACCAAACTGTAAACAGCATTTCTGGGTGCCTCACATGAGAAGGGAATGCCATGAGCCTCCTTGCTGTCCCCTGATCCCAGCACTCTCCTGCCTCATGGCCTTTGCACACGCTGTTCCCTCTGCCTGGAACACCCTTAGCCCAGTCGCACACATGACTGGCTCCTTCACCTCCTTCAAGTCTTTGCTGAAATGTCACTTTCCCTGATCACCCTTTGAAAACGTATCAACCTCTCCCACAATGCATTCCCCTCTGCCTTCCCCTACTAACTTCATAGAACTTTTCAGCTTCCAACAGACTTAACCTCCTTCATTATTTTTTTCATTCTCCTCTCATTAGTTCCAGCTGGGCACATATTTTTGTCTGTTCTATTCCCTAGAATGGACTTAGGGTAGCTAATATCTATTAGTATTTGTTGCCAGATGAATGAAAAATGTTAAACATGCATGATGCTAATGACAATGATGATGACAGAGTATAAAGGCTCTTTCAACCTTTTTTTAAAAAAGCTAGTATCTCTCTATTTCTGTGTATGGGACCAAAAACCAGTAGTGAGGCCAAAGAGCAGTCACCACTTACCATTTAACACTTGGAGGCTCAGCAAACCTATGGAAGACAACATACAAATTACATACAACATACACGTAGTTGTGTTAATTGCATAAGGCAGCATGATTAGTGTCCCCAGACCAACAGATTCAACACACTCATCCCAAGCTACCTCTCACCTTTTTTCATTGCCCCTTCCTGAGGACATTCATTCATATCCTATATAATAAAAGGCTAATATGCAAATCGATCAAATGGTGGAACGACAGGTAACTGTGACCCGCACTGACCACCAGAGGCAGATGCTCAATGCAGGAGCTGCCCCCTGGTGGTCAGTGTGCTCCCACAGGGGGAGCACTGCTCAGCCAGAAGCCAGGCTCTCGGCTGGTGCAGCTGCAGTAGCGGGAGCTTCTCCTGCCTCCACGGCAGCGCTAAGCCATCAGTCGGACATCCCCTGAGGGGTCCCAGACTGGGAAAGGGCGCAGGCTAGGCTGAGGGACGAATTTCATGCACTGGGCCTCTAGTTGTGTTATAACTATTCATCTGGCTCCCCTATCACGTGCCTGTCTTCCGCATTAGACTATGAGTTCATGTAGAGGTATAAGAACATCTTTTTGGTTCATCTTTTTTGGTTTCTACCACGCTCCATAGTCCTGGCATATACTAAGTATTAAAGGATATTATTGCCAGACAAGATTTCCACCAAAATCCCAGGTCATGGATGGAGTGAGACACTTACCTAGAATCTCTGATGTCGTCCGTCCAGAAGGAAGTGTGGTCCCGGAGGCAAGACCATGGTCAGGTTCGCAAAGTCCAGATTGTCGAGTTTAAGGAGCCATGAGAGATGAGACCATAAGTAGGGAGGAAAACTCACAAGATCAGAAGGCGGGAGATCAGGACCAACGAGAGAAGAGCCAAGATGGGTGGTGGTGGGCAGTTAGGACTTATGGCAGGGAACTGGGCGGGGGGAGCTGACCCAGGGAACTGGGTCTGAGGGGGATCTAATGGCTTAAAGGACTTGCGCAGAATCAGGGTTAGGTTGGGAAGGTAGCCATCACTTCTCCATATACTCAGTGTCGCCATGTTGTAGGCACCTACATACTTCAGGTGGATAATGCCCACCATTAGAAAGTTTTTTTTACAACATATTTTTTAAAATTTATTTCAGAGAGGAAAGGAGAGGGAGAGAGAGAGAGAGAGAAACATCAATGATGAGAGAGAATCATTGATCGGCTGCCTCCTGCACGCCCCACACTGGGGATTGAGCCCACGACTCGGGCATGTGCCCTGACAGGAATTGAACCATGATCTCCTGGTTCATAGGTTGATGCTCAACCACTGAGCCACGCCGCTGAACCATTAGAAAATTTTTAGGTGATATATAACATAATACATAAAGGTGCCTGACACCGATAAACTCTTAGTGACTATTCATTATGGTCATCACGATCATCATAATAGCATCACCCATATCCCTGACTTGGGGAGGGATTGGTTCTCCTAAGACAACCCACCTCTTTGAAGGGGAAGGTAACGCATTATTTTCCAGTCCCTGGGCTAAAATAAATTCTCTGAGAGATGATCCATGGCTAGGAAGGGGCCCTTGAGCAGACCTAAGAAAGTGAACATGGGCCTGGCCGGCATGGCTCAGTGGTTGAGCATCAACCTACGAACCAGGAGGTCCCGGTTTGATTCCCAGTCAGGGCACATGCGTGGGTTGCAGGCTCGATCCCCAGTGTGGGGCATGTGGGAGGCAGCTGATCAATGACTCATTGATGGTTTTATCTTTCTCTCCCTCTCCCTTCCTCTTTAAAATCAATAAAAAAAAATGTGGAAACTTAAAATAAAATAAAAAAGTGAATACGGCAAACGACGGGAGGGGCAGGGACATAGAACAAGAGTCTTACGTTTCAATACTGTTGAGATGTGAGCACCACGGAGGGGAAAATCCAGTAGGAGTCGTTGACAGAAACGAGGGTGAGAGAATGAGGAAGGTGTTAATGGCTCCTTCCTAGCTCATCCCACCCTGTTGGTTCTCAGAGGAGACCAGCGCATAGGAGGGAAGTGAGAGCATTGCCCGGATTTCATGGGATGGGATGGGGGCCCAGGGTGAGTGGCTTTAGATGCTTCTACTATACTTGTCCCCTTGGGGGACACATTTACCCAGGTGGCCAGAATCCCCAGGGATTCCGTGTCCTTGGGGATTCATCCCCCAGCGATTAGGAAAATTTTCCGAAGATTCTGCCCGACCCATTTTAATCTCCTTTCTCTCCTGTGGGGTCAGGAGGGGAGAAAAGCTTGAGGGAAGAGTTGCACCTCTTGGGTCTCCTTATTCAGTCTCCCCCTCAACAAATACGTGCAGCTCAACACGTCTCTGTATTCTGGGGCAGCGGTCTTCGGCTTTTGAGAATCCAATGAAGTCTGGGAACCATATATGTGCTCACCTACCCCATCACGCCTACTGCCATGGAGCCTCCGCATCCCCCACATACTCTCACAACGTTCAGTGCAATCTTGGGGGGAGGGGCATGTGGACCCCCACAGCTCATCCCGAGCCTCCTTTGGAAATTGGGACAGAAGGAGACCTCCCTTAGCAGAGGGTCTCTCTTGCAATGTGGCACTTCCATGGAGAAGAACCTAAACAGTCCCTTCTCTCTCTTGCTTTCTTTTCTTCCCAGCATCCAAGGTGCCCAAGAAATAACGTACCTTTCACTGAAGGGTGCAGCAGAGCCAGGAGTCAGAGAGTCCATATGGAAAAGAGTGAGCGAGAAAGTAAGATCAACATGACCCCCCTCCCTCAGTCCACTCCATTATTCCTTCACTAAATAGTCTTTAAATTACTATGTTTTTATTGTGGACCAATTATAGACTCACAAGATATTGCAAAAATAGCACAGAGGAGTCCTGTGTACCCATTGTCCAGCTTCTCCCCCACCCCCATGGTGATGTCTTACATAACATAGCACGTTATCAAAGCCAGGAAGTTGGCATTGGCCCAATACCATTCACCGGGCTATCTACCTTACTTACTCAAATTTCACTTTTTTTTTCATGTACTCTTTTTTTGTACATTAAATATTTATCTCACAGTCATGGGGAGGCTATCTATACTAATAAAAGGGTAATACACTAATTAGATCAGGAGACTTTCCGGGAGACCTTCAGAACAAAGCCATGATGGTGGAGTTGAGGCAAAGGTGGTTAGGGGCAATCAGGCTGGTGGGGGAGGCGGGGGAAGGAAGTTGGGGGAGAGCAGGCCAGAAGGGGGGCAGTTGGAGGTAATCAGGCCAGCAGGTAGAGTTTTTAGGGGTGATCAGGCAGGCAGGCAGGCAGGTGAGCAATTAGGAGCCAGTGGTCCTGGATTGTGAGAGGCAGTCAGACATCCCCAAGGGGTCCCAGATTGGAGAGGGTGAAGGCGGGGTTGAAGGACACGCCCGACCCCCCCCGCCCCAAGAACGAATTTCGTGCACTGGGCCACTAGTCTTAAAATAATGACATCCTTATCTTGCTTTATAAATGAAAGAAGGGAGATTTATACAGTCACTGGAGGTGTTCCATTGAGAAGATCCAATTAATGACCCCAAACAGGTGGGTACCATTGAATCACCACCTCTCCATCTCGAAGGGAGAGTGGAAGCAGGACTTGAGAAAGAAGAATGGACATTAACCTTATTCGTCCATTCCACCCCCATGCTGGAGCTGACTCACACAAAAAATGGTTAAGTGTTTACAAATTTTTCGAGCCAGCTGTGAAACCATTGCTAGCGTGAAATCAGCCAGAGTTAAAAGGTATTTACACCACAGAAATTGGAAATCGCTCCAAATCACCCAACCCCCACAGCTCCATTCTTTGATGGAGTCTGCACTGATTTTGACCCTGACCCAAGGCCATGTCTAAATGCAAGGGTCCTGGCGGGGTAGCTCAGTTGGTTAGAGCGTCGTTCCGATACACCCAGGTTGTGTGTTCAATCCTCAGTTAGGGCACATACAAAAATAGACCTCTGAGCCTGGCTGGCAGGGCTCAGTGGTTGAGCATCGACCTATGAACTAGGAGAACATGGTTCAATTCCAGGTTGGGGCACATGCCCGGGTTGCGGGCTCAGTCTCCAGCATGGGGCGGGCAGGAAGTGCCCGATCAGTAGTTCTCTCTCATCTTTGATGTTTCTAACTCTCTCTCCCTCTCCCTTCCTCTCTGAAATCAATAAAAATATATTTGGGGGGAAAAAAAGACCAATGAATGCATAAATAAGTGGAACAACAAACCTCCCTCCCTCTCTTTAAAATCAATCAATAAAAATTCTTTTTAAAAATTGCCAGGGCCTTCCCCCAACATTTTAAAGGAGTTTCCAGGCCCAGGGAGGGCTCCAAGAAGGTACTTTCAAGGACACACACTTGGGACTGTCCCAGTACTTACTTTCTTCTTCTGTCCTATCTGGAGGTGAGAATGCAGGCGGCCAGGTTCCAGTGGGCGTTCAGAGTAAAGAGAGAAATCAGCATTAAGACTGGGATCTTGGACCCTCACCCAGGAAGCGTTCCCCGGCCAGTCAGAGGAGAGCAGAGGCAGAAATGCTACCAGCGACGACGCAGGCAAGCCTCGGACTCCATCCTGAAGTCAGCCTTTCCCTTTAACAAACATCAGCGGGACATCAATGTCCTCGGGATGGAGGATGCATGGAGATTGGGCGGGCAAGGCCCCTACATGCAGAGAACGCCAGCGAGCCAAGTCTGGTAGGAGAAGCAGCCAACAGAAGAGCCCTGAATTGAGGACAGGTGGGACGTGTGTTCCTGGGTGCACCTGTGGATACTGTTGGGCACCTATAAGGAGGGGGGGGCGATGGTTGCTGACCTGTTGGGGGTGCCAGGGAAGGCATCTTGGAGACTTTGTTTCTGGGTCTGAAACCTGAAAGATGAGGAGGGGTTAGCCAGGCGGAGACATTGGGAAGGAGAGAGAGAGAAGCAGCTCAGGCGGAGAGAAGTTCGTGGGCTTGGTGTTGGGGGGCGGGGGAGGGTTTTGTGCAGAGCTTTGGTGGGTTGAGAGAGACCCTCCGTGAGGCACCACGGCAGAAGATGGCTGTGGCGTGAGAGTCACCAGAGCTAGAGGATGTGGAACCGTGTAAGTAATGTGAAAGACCTCAGACTTCTTGTTAAGAAAAATGGGGTCCTGGTTGGGTAGCTCAGTTGGTTAGAGCGCTGTCTCCATACGATAAGGTTGCAGGTTCAATCCCCGGTCAGGGCACAGTATAAGAATCAACCATGCCAAAACCAGTTTGGCTCAGTGGATAGAGCGTCAGCCTGTGGACTGGAGGGTCCCAGGTTGGATTCTGGTCAAGGGCACGTACCTTGGTTGCGGGCACATCCCCAGTAGGAGGCAGGAGGCAGCTGATGGATGTTTCTCTCCCATCGATGTTTCTAACTCTCTCTCTCCCTTCCTCTCTGTAAAAAAATCAATAAAAATTATATTTAAAAAAATGAATCAACCAGTGAACACATACATAAGTAGAATAAGAAATTGATGTTCCTCTCTCTCTCCCTCTTAAATAAATAAATAAATAAATAGAAAATGGTGTGGCTCAGTTGGTTGGAACATTGTCCCCGTGCATCAGAAGATCACTGGTTCGATTCCTGGTCAGGGCACATGCCAGGGTTGTGGGCTCCATCCCCAGTAGGGGGTGTGCAGGAGGCAGCTGATAGATGTTTCTGTCTCATTGATGTTTCTAACTCTCTCTCCCTCTCCCTTCCTCTCTGTAAAAGATCAATAAAATATATTTTCAAAAGCTACATTAAATAAACAATATTAATTTTAAACAAACAAGGAAAAACTGACTCTATACATCTGCATTTTCTTAAAGAAAAGAGAAAATAAACACCAGAAAAAAATGAAGTCCTCACACTTACCATCCGTTGACAGTCTGCTCATCATACCTGAGGAAGAAGAAACGCCAAATGATGTGTCAACGCAACGGAAAGACTGTTCCTCATTAGTACATTTCCCCCAGATCAACAGATTCAACAAACTCTCTTCTCTGGGAAGTATGGCTATGATGCCTCAATATTCCCACGGTCCCTTTTCCGAGCCCCATCACCCCAAGCAGTCATCATTTGCCTCTAATCCAATTTAATCTCCCTCTCCCTCTCTCTCTCTCTCTTTCTCTCTCTCTCTCTCTTCCTTTTTAAAAAAATATTTTTATTGATTCCAGAGAGGAAATAGAGGGAGAGAGAGATAGAAACATCAATGATGTGAGAGAATTATTGATTGGCTGCCTCCTGCATGACCCCTACTGGGAATCGAGCCCAAAACCTGGGCATGTGCCCTTGACCAGAATCGAACCTGGGACCTTCAGTCCACAGGCTTATGCTCTATCCACTGAGTCAAACTAGCTAGGGCCTGTTTATTTGTTCCTGTTTTCCCCACTGAGTTCATAAACAGTGAGTATAGCTGATCCATCTTTGGGTTTCCATCACCCAAACATGGGTCCCCCTCCCTCAAGCCTGAGTACAGGTACATATTCATGCTCAGAAATTCTTGCTCAAAGTCTTCCATCAAAGTTCACTGTCCAAGGTCACCAAGATATTTACCTAGGATTCCTGATAGCAGCCATCCAGGCGAGGAGTCAATACGGAGGTCAAGGTTGCAGGTGTGGTACAGAAAGGTGGGATGGGGATCATCCAGGTGAAGCCATAAGTAGAAAAACCAAAAACAAGATCAGATGCTGGGTGCTGCAAGCAGGATGGGAAATAGAATCCACAATGGGCCCTGACCGGTGTGGCTCGGTGGATAGAGCGTCGGCCTGCGGACTGAAGGGTCCCAGGTTCGATTCCGGTCAAGGGCATGTACCTTGGTTGCGGGCACATCCCCAGTAGGGGGCGTGCAGGAGGCAGCGGATCGATGTTTCTCTCCCATCGATGTTTCTAACTATCCCTCTCCCTTCCTCTCTGTAAAAAATCAATAAAATATATTTCAATAAAAAAAAAAAAAAGAATCCACAATGGGTCCACCTAACTGCCCTCCCCTGCTGGCCATATTGTGGCAGCCATCTTGTGATGACATGGGGGTGGCCATCTTGTGACAACATGGGGGCGGCCATATTGTGATGACATGAGGGCATTGCACAAGGGCTCGAGGGCCACCTAGGCTTTTATTAGTATGGATACTAGAGGCCCAGTGAATGAATTCATGCACGGGTGGGGTCCCTCGGCCTGGCCAGCAATGAAGGCCTATGTGGGGGGGGCGGCAACCAACCAGGTGGAGGGACCCCCAGGAGGTTGGCCAGCCAGCCCCCCTATCGGGGCCTATGGGGGAACTGGCTGGCAGGAGGGGCTGTGGGTGGTTGACCAGCCGGCTCTGCCCCCGATTGGGGTGGGGGGGCAATCAGGAGTGGGGCCAGCTGGGGGGATGGGTCATGGGAGGTTGGGGTGCCTATCGGGGCTGGATTGGGCCAGTTGGCAGCCGCAGTGCACATCATAGCGACCAATCAAGCTCCTATAGGTCAAATTCCCACCTGAGGGGACAATTTGCATATTGACCTTTTATTATATAGGATATTTTTAAGTGATTTGTTTGAAAATTAAGTAATTTTTTCCCACTAGATATAACATAAATTGAATTCATTCGTTCCAGACCCACACATGATTCCATTTTAACCTGGCTTATATATAGCACATGTCAATGTACTATTTACTCTATAAACAAACACTTCTTTTCTTAAATTTGTCGGAGACATCACTGGTTCCAGGAGTCTCTTTTAGGAAGTCAGTATGCAGTATCTTTGATTCCTCTCATATCACTGGCTAATTGCTTTTCATTTATCTAATCAATGGGGGGACATATGTAATACTTTCAACAATAAAGATATTTTAAACAAAAAACACGGATTTTGTAAACCTTTTCTTTAGTGAGCAGCTAGGGTCAAGCCTCGGGCTGACCTGTGGCAGGGCCACAAACAAGCCCCAGCCTGGAGGGCAGAGCTCTCCCAGCATAATTAAGCCTGACCATGCAGCCCTCCTTCATTCCTTCCTAAGAAGTTAATGGGCTATGGGAGGTGCAGCAAGTGTTGCCAAAATAGGAACATTTGTATACAGTTAATCTACCCTTGTTGTAATCAGACTATAAAATAAAGCATCAGCTTGCAGGCTTGGTCTTTTGTGTCCTCATCCAGGCACGGGAGATCTACCAAGCCCCAGCCATATTCTCTTGTCTGTCTTTTCTTCAATCCTTCACCGTCCCTCCTCAGGTTCACCCTTGGCACACTTTTCATGATAATAAAGTATGATTCGCTTAAAATAAAGTAAAAAAATTAAAAATAATGTCCAGCCCTGGCCTGCTTGGCTCAGTGGATAGATCATCAGCCTTCGGGCTAAAGGGTCCTGGGTTCGAGTCCATTCAAGGGCACATACTTGGGTTGCAGGAGGCAACCTATCGATGTGTTTCTCTCACATCGATATTTCTCTCTGCCTTTCCCTCTCTCTCCCACTCTCCCTAAAAATCAATGGAAAAATATACTCGGGTGAGGATTAACAAAAAACAAAACAAACAAAAAAGAATGTCCAGCTAAGATGGGGCAAACGCGGGCTCTGAAGACAGAGGGACCTGAGCCTGTGCACTTGCTTCTACCAGATGCCATCTCATTTCCTGACGGGGCTCCTTGCTCCCCAACTTGCAAACCCAGCCATAGCGCTGTGGTGCCATTGGACTGAACTGGCGCCGGGGGGAAGGAAGGCCCATGGACGCCATCGGCCATCAGAAACGTCCCCTGTTGGACAAGGGCGTCATCAGGAGAAGGGAGGGAGGCGGCCAGGGCTTACCTTTCAGCACTGGACAGGCACCCAGCAGGACAGAGGGGACCGATGGTGGCCGGCGGGGTCATGTTCCCAGCAGAGGGGCAGAGAAAATACGAGATGAATGAAGTCACCCTGGGGCCTCAGTGCACCCCGTAGGCCCCGAGATGGGACGGGGAACCAGAATGAGAAGCTGTGACCCACTTTATGAGCCACGGGCCCCTTTGGAGACACACGTATCCCAGAAGTCAGAGCACTCCTGGGATCATGGTGGTGCCTTCCCCCACTCCCTTTCCCCTCTTTTCTCCCCCCCCCCCAACCCCGCCAACTCCCAGGCAAGTTTTCCTTGTCTCTCTCTCTTTCTCCTAAGCTCCATGGGCCCTTCTTCGGCCTCTGTAACTTGTTCCCTGAAGTCTATGCAGTTGCCCCCCCGCCTTCCCCTGGGACCTACAGATTCTGGGTTCAGATCCCATGTGGGATTGGAAGTTTCTCTCTGCATCAGCCCCGGTTGCCCGTGGTGGGGAGCGGTTTCGCCATTCCCCTTTGCCCCTTCCTCCTCTGGGTTGGAGGGCTCCCTATTCATGTTCAGAGGAGGAGACAGGACTTACATTTGACTGGAGGGAACCACAGAACCAGGAGCGGGAGGATCAACATGGGAAATAAAAGCAACAGAGAGAGTAGGGTTACCACTGACACGACCCACCTGGGTCAATTCCCACCCGCGTTTGTTATTCCTGCATTTACCTGCCTAGCGTTATGTGGGGAGGGGGTTCACCAGAGGCTATTTTTATGTTATCACCACATAAACCTCCTAGTTATGCCTGGACCCCCAAGGCCAAGCCTGGGTAACCAGATCCAGGTCCCTCCTTCCCCCAGAATTCCCCGGGGGGTTCTTAATCTGTGAAGGAATCAGAAAGGAGCTGGGTCTCGGAATATGGACTTGGGGTTTCCGTGGTTCTTACTTTTTTCTTCGATTGCCACTGGAAGCAGAGGCATTAGCCATCCGGATCCCAACAGGAGCAGGAAGCAGGGAGCAAGGAGAGAATTCGGAATTAGATGCAAATCACTGCAGTGACCAAGGAGACCAGAGAGCCCACCCAGCATTTGTATCAATAAAGCCACATGGGTTTATCCAATTATCCATCCATCACTTCTCTATTATCTATCTATCCATCCATCATCTACTCATCCATCCATCCATCCATCCATCCATCCATCCATCCATCCATCTTCTACCCATCTATCCACCATCCATCTACCCATTAATCATCCATCTATCCACCCATCCATCCATCACCCATCCATTCATCATGTATGCATCCATCTATCCTCCATCCATTATCCATCCATCCATCATTACCCATTCACCATTTATGTATCCATCCCATCCTCCATCCATCTCTCATCCATCAATCCTCCATTCATTCGTCATCCATCCATCTATTATCCATCCATCCATCCATCCATCCATCCATCCATCCATCCATCATCCATTCATCATCTATCCAACTATCCATCATTTATCTACCCATCATCCATCCATCCATCCATCCGTCCATCACCCATCCATTCATCATTCATGCATCCATCTATCCTTCATCTCTCATCCATCAATCCTCCATCTATTCACCATCCATCCATCTATCAATCATCCATCTGTCCATCCATCCATCCATCATCCATCATTTATGCATCCATCCATCCTCCACCCAATCAACCATTCATCTATTCACCATCCATCCATCATCCACCTATCATCCAACCATGGAAGGACTCAGCACCTTCCTGCCCCAGGACCTGTGCACCCAGGACCTGTGCACCCAGGACCATTTCCCTACCTCTTTACCTGACTCGCCCCTACACATCGGCGACGTCACGCCTCAAATGTAACCTATCCAGAGAGGCCTTCTCTGAATTGCCACATGAGGCTGTGTTTATCTGCGTGACATGAGAATTCCACGACCATGGGGCTTGTCTGTCTTTTCGCCCACGGCCTCCCTCACTTCAGCACACGGAACACACCGGGAACCCAGCAGACGTGTGTGGAGCAAATGACGAAATAGGAACTCGGCTCTGTGGCGAGACTGCAGCGCTATCCCCAACATGTGGTGTCTTCATGTTGGGAGGGGCTGGGTCTGACTAGAACTCTGTACCCTAATAATATTAACCCCCGGGCACAGCACGCACACAGCTCAGTGAGGACACTCAGCCCAGCCTGCGGACTGGAGGGTCTGTGATGCCCACTGGTCCCCGAGAACGGTGAGGCTGTGTGGGCAACGTATCCCCGCCAGCCACCGCATCCACGATAAAACCCGGACGCAGACACGAGTCTGTCTGTCTGCAATGGCAGGGACCCCCGTACCCAGCACTCCCCACCCCCCATTCCTCTGAAGAAAAGGGAGAGGAGAGAAAGACAAATACCACATGATCTCACTCACTTGTGGAATGTAATGAACAACATAAACTGATGAACCAAAATAGAACCAGAGGAAAAAAAATACCTTAGAATATAACAGAAATAATCCTGTTATTTGCAGATTTTTAATATTTCCTACAACTTTTGTGATATTATACTATGTTAGGAAAGTGTTGGTAATATTATTATATTTAAAATCTTTTTTCTTTTTTTTAAATCTTTTTTCTTGAAATATTTTTATTGCATGTAATATTATATTTAAAGTCGTTTTTCTTGGAACATTAATGTTTATTGCATGTAACATTATTATATTTAAAACGTTTTTCTTGAAATAAAAGAATAAAAGGAAGAAAAGGGAGGAGAGACTGTCGGAGCCTGAAGCAAGAAGGAGTCTGGTGAGACGTCGGGAAGCCCTGTCTGAGGCCGGCCCGCCATGGTCGGGAGGGACGGAGGGAGGCCAGAAAGGGGGGCAGCGTTACCTTCGCGGGGGACGCAGGCCTCGGCGAGCCCCAGGAGAAGCAGAACCAGCAGGGACATCTTTGGGAGCAGCTCCGGTCTGCGCATGGCGGGGCCAGGGTCGGGGTGGACGGTCCCCCTTCCAGGACAAACAGGACTCGGCTCAGCCCCGCTCTCCGAACGCCAAGGGCAGAGCCGGCTGCCCACACGTGCCCTCCAGCCGGCCTGCAGGCCTACAGGGACCCACCTGTGCCCACGCCCCCAGCTGCTCTCACAGAACGGCTTCTTCTTCCCGCCCGCAGCTGCCCGTCGATCTGAAAGCAACCTGTTGAACAAGGTCAGGCCTGGCATGGTGCTGGCCGTCCAGGACCCACAGACCAAATCCTGCCCGTCTCCTGTTTTTGTAGAACCAATGAGCCTAGAATGTTGGTTTTTTTACATTAAAAAATAATGGTTTGCCCTGACTGATTTGGCTCAGTGGCTAGAGAGTCGGCCTGCAGACTGAAGGGTCCCAGGTTCCATTCCGGTCAAGGGCATGTACCTTGGTTTCGGGCACATCCCCAGTAGGAGGTGCGCAGGAGGCAGCTGATGGATGTTTCTCTCTCATCGATGTTTCCAACTATCCCCCTCCCTTCCTCTCTGTTAAGAAATCAATAAATTATATATTTAAAAACGAATGGTTTTATTGCCCGACTGGTGTGGTTCAGTGGTTGAGTGTCGACCCATGAAGCAATAGGTCATGGTTTTGATTCCCAGTCAGGGCACAGGCCCGGGTTGCAGGCTCCATCCCCAGTGTGGGGCGTGCGGGAAGCAGCAGAATAATGATTCTCTTTCAATAAAGACATATTTAAAAAAAATAAAACTAGACTAAAAAATTTGATTTTAGAGAGTGAGAGGAAGGGATAGGGAGAGAGCAGAGAAACATCGATCAGCTGCCTCCTGTACACCCCCTACTGGGGATGGAGCCCGTAACCCAGTCATGTGCCCTGACTGGGAATCAAACCGTGACCTCCTGGCTCATAGGTCGATGCTCAACCACTGAGCCACACTGGCCAGGCTCTGTTGCTTCTTTTATCCCAAGCCCTTCCTTCTTCCACTGTCCCTGGCTTTAATAAACGTGCTCTCAAAATAAAAGGAGAGAGCCCTAGCTGGTGTGACTCAGTGGATAGAGCATCAGCCTGCAGACTGAAGGGTCCCGGGGTCCATTCCGGTCAAGGGCACATGCCAGGGTTGTGGGCTCGATCCCCAGTAGGGTGCGTGCAGGAGGCAGCCGATTCATGATTCTCTCTCATCATTGATGTTTCTCTCTCTCTCCCTCTCCCTTCCTCTCTGAAATCAATAAAGAAATATATTTTTAAAAATAAAAAGAGAGGAATAAAGCAATGTATGTGCCATAACAAGAATGAACCTTGGCCACAGGATGCCCAGAGGAAGCAGCCAGACACAGAAGATGACATCATGTATGATTCCATGTCTATAAAACATCCACCAGAAGTGAACATGCGGACAGAGTGTGGACTAGTGCTGGCCGGGGGGCAGGGTGTGGGTAGAGGGGACCACTGGTGTCTCCTTTGGGGGTGATGAAAATGTTTAAGAGCCCTAGCCGGGTTGGCTCAGTGGGTAGAGCATCGGCCTGCGGACCAAAGGGTACTGGGTTGGAGTCCCGCCAAGGGCACGTACCTGGGTTGCAGGGCACGTACCTGGGTTGCCTGGGCCCTGGTCGGGTCTCATGCAAGAGGCAACTAATCAATATGTTTCTCTGACATTGATGTTTCTCTGTCTTTCTCTCTCTCTTCCACTCTCCCTAAAAATCAATGGAAAAATATTCTGGGGGCCCTAGAATATTTGGCTCAGTGGATAGAGCGTCAGCCTGCGGACTGAAGGGTCCCAGGTTCAATTCCCATCAAGGGCATGTACCTTGGTTGCGGGCACATCCCCAGTAGGGGGTGTGCAGGAGGCAGCTGATCGATGTTTCTAACTCTCTATCCCTCTCCCTTCCTCTCTGTAAAAAATCAATAAAATATATTTTTTTAAAATAAAAATATCCTGGGGTGAGGATTAACAAGACAAACAAAATGTAAGAAAAGAAAAGAAAAAAGAAAATGCTTGAGAACCAGGGACAGGGGTGGTTGAGCAACATTGTGAATGCACCAAATACACTTTTAAGTGGATGATTTCGTGGTCGGTGACTATTACCTCAATTTTAAAAAATGTTTAGTGTGCAAAAAGATATGAAAGTCTCTAGGAATAACGCTAAAATAGCAACCTGTATTTCTTTTTTAAAAACCTCCAAGCACAGCGACTACCTGTAAAACGAATCACATTGAACACTTACACCAGCAGCAACCGCTCGCCCAGCTCTTCACGGGGAAGTTAATGGAAACTCTTTGAGCCTCGCAGGCCCAGGCCGTGCCTGGAGGAGCCCCAAGCTCGGTCCAGGAGGGAAGAACGCACTGTCTGTCCTGCTCCCGGGCCATTCCTCCCACGGAGCAGCCCCCACACAGGTGGCTGTCGCCTGAGCAGGTCTGACCTGCCTGGCCCCCGCCACGCTCCTCTGACCGGGCAGTCCGGGTTCCTGCTCCCACCTCCCAGGACAGGCCACGCCCTGGCCAGGTGCTGGAATCCACCATCCATTTCCTGGGCTCTGCTTGGTCATTTCCTTCACATGCTTCCCCGATGGGCCTCTCGGGGTTCCTCGTCCCCCCACTCACCCGACGTGGGAGCAAGGAATTTAAGGGATGTGCCCATGATCAGTGATGCTCTCTCATCAGTGATGTTTCTACTAGTATCTCTCTCCCTCTCCCTTCCTCTCTGAAATCAATATATATATATATATATATATATATATATATATATATATATATATTTAAAAAAACATACAGAGGGTTGGTCTGCGGACTGAAGGGTCCTGGGTTCGATTCTGGTCAAGGGCACGTGCCTGGGTTGTGGGCTCAATCCCCAGTACGGGGCACACAGGAGGCAGCCAATCAATGATTCTCATCATTGATGTTTCTCTCTCTCTCTCCCTCTCCCTTCCTCTCTGAAACACACACACACACACACACACACACACACACACACACACACACACACACACACACACTAGAGCAGTGGTTCTCAACCTTTTTAATGCCACGACCCTTTAATACAGTTCCTCATGTTGTGGTGACCCCCAACCATAAAATTATTTTCGTTGCTACTTCATAACTGTAATTTTGCTACTGTTATGAATCGTAATGTAAATATATGTGTTTTCAGATAGTCTTAGGCAACCCTGCTAGCGGTTCTCAACCTGTGGGAATGCACTAACCACCAGGGGGCAGCTCCTACATTGAGTTCTACTCCCCTGGTGGTCAATGCTCATCAATTGTTCCTGGTTGTTTCACTGTTAGGGTCAATTTGCATATTATCCTTTTATTATATGGGACATATACACTGAGTGGCCAGATTATTATGCATTCAGAGATCATAATAATCTGGCCACTCAGTGTATATCCTATATAATAAAAGGCTAACATGCAAATTGTCCGTTCGACCAGCAGGCAGGCCGACCAATCACCCATGTCCCCTCCCCCTGGCCAGGCTGGCCAGACCCCACCCATGAATGAATTCATGCACTGGGCCTCTAATATATCCTATCTAATAAAGAGGGACTATGCTAATTGACCCTCATGCCCTCACAAAGAGGACTTTGTCCACAGCCAATAAGGAGGGAATATGCTAATTGACTGTCACACCCTCAAAGATGGCGGCGCCCACAGCCACAAGATGGCAGCACCCAGTCCCCTCAGCCCTGCTGGGGTGGCAGGTGTGCGGCACAGCCAGGCCCGCCTGCCTCCGGAGTCCCCCAGTCCCCTCAGCCCCCCAGCTGCCCAGGGCCAGCCGAGGCTTGTGCTGCTGGCAGTGGCAGAAGCAGAGGTGTGATGGGGCGTCACCTTCCCCTGATCACCGGGTTGCCTCCCGCCCCTGAGGACTCCCGGACTGTGAGAGGGGGCAGGCCAGGCTGAGGGACGCCCCCTCCAGTGCATGAATTTTCATGCACCGGGCCTCTAGTGTGTGTGTGTGTGTGTGTGTGTGTGTGTGTGTATAAATATATATATGTGTGTGTGTGTGTGTGTGTGTGTGTGTGTGTGTGTGTGTGTGTGTGTGTATAGAGAGAGAGAGAGAGGCCAGATTATTATGTGTTCAGAGGTCATAATAATCTGGCCACTCATATATATAGGGATTTGCCCAGAAGGGCCGTGCAACATCCCTTCTGAGAATGAGCTAGGAACCCAGATTTCTCTGTCTCCTCAGTGCCCACCGAGGCCTAGAACGAGGTGGGTGCTCAGTGTCTACCATGACTCAGAGGAGGCCCATAGAGAAGGCTGGGGTGATCCCCTGCCCCTGACCCCATCACTCCCGAGAGCTGGCAGCAAGGGGCCGTGAGGGGCACATTCCTGAAACCTGTGGGAGGCCCCCTGCGCCTCTCTGTCTAACAGGATCAGGCTGCCTGGCAGGAAGGCCAGCGTGGGAGGCGGCCAGCTCCTCAGCCCGGCGAGGACGGACGGTGGGCGTCTGGCGTCTGCGCATCAGTGACCTGTCTGGCACTGGAGGGACTCGCCGCCCACGTTCCAGGAGCAAGTGGCCCATATCCGCCTGTGACTTCTCCCGGGACGAGGAGGTCAGCCTCGGGTGCATTTCCAGCTGCCCGGCCCTGGGGAGGCAGCAGGAGTGTGGGTTCTCAATACTTTGCAAGCGTTTGCTCTCCACTCGCATCTCTCTCCCCCGGCCCCGCCAGCCCCACCGTTCCCGGGGCCCCTTTCCCTGCCTTCGCTCCTTCCCCTGGTTCCGAACCCTGATACCCTTCGGGGATGATGGCCAGGGTGGGTGTCTCCCTCCAGACATGTCTCCAGGGCTGTCCCACAGACCTTCTCACTCAGTCCCCTCTTCAGACTGGCTCCCCCTTGTGGGTGTCCCTTCGGGGAACCCCCAGAGTCATGTGCTCTATGTTATTTGCCTCCATGTACAGCAGAGGCACCCACGGCATCCGCCCTTTGCGCTGTCTGAATGTTTCTCTGACTTTTGTCTTTCTCAGGCCACTGCCTAACTCCAGGCAAAGTCATGGCACTGTGGGGTGTCCACCCCCTGGTCCGTGCACCAGGGGCATCTCTCCCCAGACTCCCAGATTGCTTTCTTTTTTTTATTGATTCCAGAGAGTGGGGAGTGGGGGGAGGGGGGGGGAGAGAGAGAGAGAGAGAAACATTGATGTGAGAGAGAAACATTGATCAACTAGTGGCCAGATGCACAAAATTCATGCACATTAAAAGGGAATTAATTAGAGGAAATACTTTAATATTGCTACTTGCCCTTTTTCTATAATAGAAGTGTCAGAGATGAAAGAAAATTAGTAAAATGTATATGAAAACCTTCCTCCTGTCAGAGTCTGGGGTGTGCCGTGGGACCCAGAGTCAAGTCTCCACCCACCCATGCCTGCCTTGAAATCACTCGAGACCCAGCCCCAGCCAGCCCCACCCCTGTCAAGCCCTGCGGGAGGGGGGGTGGGGGGGGCGTGGGCAAGGCCTCAGGTCCCCCTGTGGTAGGGGATGACGACTATTTGTATATTAGCTCTTTATTATATAGGATTGCCTCCCAAATGTGCCCTGACTGGGGATCAAACCCACAACCTGGGTATGTGTCCTGACCTGGGGTCCAACCTGTCACGGTTTGGTGCACAAGACAATGCTCCAACCAACCAAGCCACCGAGCCAAACGCTAGACTGGCGTGTTGCTGTTGTTAATCCTCACCTGAGAATATTTTTCCCCATTGATTTTTATAGAGAGTAGCAGGGAGTGTGAGAGACACAGAGGGAGAAACATCAATGTGAGAGAGACACACTGATTGGTTGCCACCCCGTGGCTGACTGGAGGCCGGGGGACAAGCCTGCAACCATGGTATGTGCCCTTGAGCGGAATCAAACAGAGAGCTCCGACCCAGCAGAGTCAGCCAAGCCCGGGAATCCCCTGGGGAGCCACTCCCACAGCAGGCAAACCCTCATATCTGGGTGTGGCCACCAAGCTCTGGTATCCAAAAGGCTCAGTTGGTTGAGCATCATCTTGTGCACCAAAAGGTGGGCGGTTCCAATCCCAGTCAGGGTACATGCCTTGATGGTGGGTTCAATAATGGATCCAGGTGCTTAGTGGGAGCAACCAATCTCTCTCTCTCTCTCAACATGATGCTCAGTGAAATGTGGATGTCAGATAAAGGAATAATTCAGAACACACTCATTTCAAAAATGCTGTGGCCCTGGCTGGTTTAGCTCAGTGGATACATCATTGTCCGCAGACTGAAGGGTCCCAGGTGCAATTCCATTCAAAGGCACATGCCCGGGTTATGGGCTCCATCTCCAGTAGGGGCCGTGCAGGAGGCAGCCGAGCAATGATTCTCTCTCATCATTGATGTTTCTATCTCTTTCCTCTCAAAAATCAATAAGAATATATTTTTTTACAAAATCAAAAATATGGTGTATCTGACATCCACATCACACTGGATATTCTGTAGGGAATCAGGCCACTCTCCTGGGAGCTCCCTATTTTACAACTAAATAAAGGACAACGGGAAGACAAACAAGGGATAAGGGCTGAATCGTGAAATATTTATTGAAAAAACCTGCAAGACTGACACAATATGGGGCTGATAGGGAACATGAGTAATTATTGGAGGACCCCAATTCTAATTCATAGCACCCCCGCTGTCTAAGTGCTCATAAACCATTTCTGAACCAGAGGTGACCCGTCCTTTCCTTCTGGGTCAGCAGGGACCCAGTGCCTCCGGGGCGCTCCTTGGCATGTCCTTCTGGGTCAGCAGGGACCCGGTGCCTCCGGGGCACTCCTTGGCATGTCCTTCTGGGTCAGTAGGGACCCGGTGCCTCCGGGGCGCTCCTTGGCATGTCCTTCTGGGTCAGCAGGGACCCGGTGCCTCCGGGGCGCTCCTTGGCACATCCCCAGTTGTCGGAAGGCCCCGCCGCACTGGGGACACCGGTAGGGCCTCAGGCCCGAGTGGGTGCGCATGTGGACGTTGAGGTTCCCTCGGTGGCTGAAGCTCTTGGGGCAGACGTCGCACTGGTACGGCCTCTCCTGGGTGTGGACCCGCTCGTGGCCACGCAGCGTGGACGCGTGGGTGAACCTCTCCTTGCAGACAGTACAGCGGTATGGCTTCTGGCCCGTGTGGATCCGATGGTGGACCTTCCGGTCTGAGGCCTGAATGAATCTCTTGGGACAGTAACGGCATTGGAAGGGTCTCTCTCCTGTGTGTGTCCTCTGGTGAAGGTCTAACAGATTTATAACTGAACCTTTTGCTGCAGTCCTGACACTCGTACGGGATCTGTCTCCTGGATTCTTTGCCAACAGGGTGACCAGTTGGCTCCGCGGTGTTTGATGCACCGACTGAATGGCATGACTGGTCATGCAGCCGTGTGTCCGGAGCAATGACTGTAGAGGGGCGGGGCACGAAGAGTGCCATTCTGGAGACGGTGCTGTCGAAAAGCAACATATTCTGCGTAACTGATTGTCACCTTCTCACTTCGGTACCTGGTGAGTCTGATCGTTTCTCTGAACTCACTGGTGATTGGAGCCTGAAAGCCACCTTTCCTGAGCAAGGAGTCGATTGCCTGGATCTGATCCCAGTCTTGCTCCTCAGCAACCTCAGGTAAGTATGTGGCCGTCCCTCTGACACCTTTTTCATGTGTGAACTCAATCAGAATCCCATGGACGCCTACCTCCCAGTCCAGATAATCCCTGGCTTCCTCAAAGTTAGTCAGGAGGGAGACGGAGCAGGAAAGTGTAGGCAGCTCCTCTGGGGTCAGTGGGGGGAACCGGCTGTCCTTCAGTGCACTGGTTAGCGTGTATTCCCTGAGCCCTGAGTGAAGATTCATGGCTGAGAAGGTGCCAATGCAGCCACGAAGCCGCTGGTCCCGCCCCGTCTTCCATGTCACAAAGAGCGGATAGGGCTCATTGGTGAATCTAGGAGGTCGAGGCTGAGGGAAGCCATGGAGGTGACAGTAGAGGACATCAAAGCAGTAGCAGCACATCTCTGCGGTCACCACCTGATTCTTGGTGACGCTGGCAGTTCCATTGGGTCGGGGAAGAGGACTCAGAGCTCCTGATGCAGGATTCATTCGTGTAACGGGAGAGTTTCCAGGTCCCAGAGTTAAGTCTGACACATTCTCCCGACCATTGCTGCCATCCATCTTGACGTGGAATCTAAAGAACAAAATAAATGACCACAGTCACTCCCAGACCCAGAGAACGGACTGGTGGTTGTCCCACCGGGGCCTGGGGGAGGGGAGGCACCGCAAGGCACCCTAAGTTGCTCAGGACGGCAACCCACCCACCCCTGAAAATAAAAATGAATCTGGTCAAAATACCAACAGTGGCCTAGACTGCAATGCCCTGGTTTTGAATAGAAACCACAGACCCCCGTGTGAAGGGGGCTTGGGGGGACCCTTGGTTTTCACACGATCTCAGAAATGATGCACAGCGCACACAGCCGGATCATTCTGAGACCAACCTCCATCCCTCCATCCACCCAGCCAGCCAGCCAGCCATCCAACTTTCTCTCTGACCATCAGTCCATCCATCTGTCCTCACTCCCAAACACCCAGTCTTGCCCGGCCTCGGACACCCTCGCCCCACTCACCGCCTTCGCAGCACCCGGTCCGCAACACCCACACCCGCTCCTCCTGCAGCTGCACTGGCGAGCTCTGTGCCAGGGGCTGGAACCCGCCTTTTTACACACACGCTCCGGGCTTCACTTCCTGTTCCCGCCCCGCCCTGTGACTGGTTAGAGACCAGGCATTGATCCTTTTTTCATAATCTGCCTAGATAGGGTTTCCGGGAGAGACACACCCCGCGGCCCCATGGGGTGATGGCCTCTGAGCGCTTCAGCACGTGTCTGCAGCGTTGGAAGGACCCCAGACACGCAGGCCCGGCCCTGGCGGGGGTGGCTCAGTGCTTCCAGCGTGGGCCTGGGTGCGCAGGGACACCCAGGGTCGCAGGTTCGGTTCCTCTCTACCTTTTTCTCTCCCTAGAATCAATTTAAAAAGAATAAATAAAAAGTAAAGCCAGGCAGGGTGGCTAAGTGGTTGAGCATCGACCTATGAACCGGGAGGTCAGGGTTGGATCCTTGGTCAAGAGCACACGCCTGGGTTTCAGGTTCAATCCCCAGTGTGGGGCATGCAGGAGGCAGCTGATCAATGGTTCTCTCTCATCATTGATGCTTCTATCTCTCTCTCCCTCTTCCTTTCTCTCTGAAATCAATAAAAATCTATCAAAAAATAGTTAAGTTGTTAAATTTCATGTGACTTGTATCTTATCTCAATTAAATAATGCTTTGTAACTTTATTTTTATTGTTGACGCTATGACAGGATTAACGGGTCTCATATACATAATCTCATCACAGATAATGCTCTTTCCTCTTGGAAATATAGAGGAAGCAAGAACTTTAATGAGAAATGTTCACCCCAGCTGGTGTGGCTCAGTGGATAGAGTGTTGGCCCATGGACTGTAGGATCCACGTCATGGGAACATACCTCAGTTGCAGGCTCAGTTCCTGGCCGGGCAAAGGGTGGGTGCACGAGGCAACCAATCTATGTGTCACCCCCACATCCTTGTTTCTCTCTCTGTCTCTGCCTCTCCCTTCCACTCTGTCTACAATTCAATGGAAAAACATCCGCACTGGGGATTAACAAACAAGGAGAAATTTTCACAAGCCCTAAGGGACCTTCCAGAGGCAAGAGCCACTTCCCAGAATTCTCAGAGACCAGGTTTCTCTCAAGTGCAGCAACTATGAACACAGGGCCCCCAGCCATCCTTCCAGCACAGGGAGGTGTCCACCTGAAGGTCAGGGCAAGGTCAATGGACAGTCAGGAGGATGAGATCCTAGGGGAGGTGTGTGTGTGTGTGTGTGTGTGTGTGTGTGTGTGTGTGTGTGTGAGGTTCCCTAGAGTTTCCTGTGTGTGGAAGGTGAGAACATATGTGTGAAAGCATGAAGCTAGGAAACCCTGGGGATTCAGAGATTTCCTGTCACTGGAAATCAGGGAGGAGGCAGGGATTTGCCTGGTCATTTCTAGAACGTTTGGGCTCCTTTCACATTAAGAAAGCCTTGGAAAAACAAACAAAAAATCACCACCAACAACAAAGACAGACATGGAGTCACAGAGAAACATAAAACTAGTGCTACCATATGGAAGCATCGGACGTGTCCCTGAATAAGACGATGGGATCAAGCAGAAATGGTGCCTGTAAAAAGGGGAACATTACTCGGCCTTAAAAAGGAATGAGACCCTACCATTTGCCAAAGCTGGGATTAGCCTAGAACAGTGATGGTGAACCTATGACACGCATGTCAGCACTGACACGCATAGCCATTTCTGATGACACGCGGCCGCTGAGGCGGCCGCATGCCAAGGATGAAACATTTGCTGCTCCTGAGGATGAAACATTTGCGAAATAATGTTTTTTCCTCAAAGTGACACACTACCCGAGTTATGCTCAGTTTTTTGGCGAAGTTTGACACACCAAGCTCAAAAGGTTGCCCATCACTGGCCTAGAAGGTCTTAGGCTGCGTGAAATAAGCCAGTCAGAGAAGGATGAGTTACCACTAGATTTCCCTTCCATGTGGAATCTAAAGAACAAAATAAACAACCAAACTCACTCCCAGGCACGGAGAACTGACTGATGGCTGTCACTACTGGGCCTGGGGGTGGCGGGGAGAGGCTCTGCCAGGCACCCAAAGATGCACAGGACAGCACCCCACCCCACCCCCAAAATAAAGATGAATCCGGTCAAAAATGCCAACAGTGGCCTAGACTGCAAAGCCCTGGTTTTGAATAGAAACCACGCCCTGTGTGTGAAAGGGGTGCAGGGGGGATCCTTGATTTTCACAGGATCTAAGAAATGATGCACAGTGCACATACCCAGGTCATTCTGACACCAACCTCCATCTATCCATCCACCCATCCCTCCATCCACCCATCCAACCAGCCATCCAGCCATCCTTCTCTCCCACCATTGGTCCATCCATCTGTCCTCACTGACTTCCAAACCCCTGGCCTCGCCCGGTATTGGACGCCCTCGCCCCACTCACTGCCTCTGCAGCGCCGGGCCTGCATTATATTCTACCCTTATTTGGAGAATTTAATCCACTTACATTTCAAGTAATTGTGGATATGTGTTTATTAACATTTTCTTATTGATATCTGTAATGTTTTATATTGATTTCAGAGAGGAAGGGAGAGAGAGATAGAAACATCGATGATGAGAGAGAATCATTGAGTGCCTGCCTCCCTCATGCCCCACACTGGGGATCGAGCCTGCAACCTGAGCATGTGCCCTTGACCAGAATCAAAGCCGGGACCCTTCCGTATGCAGGCGGACCAAGTACCCAATGAGCCACACCAGCAAGGGCTCCGCTGATTTTTAGAGAGTGGAAGAGAAAGAGAGAGAGAGATAGAGAAACATAGATTGGTTGCCACCCCCATGTACCTGCAACCAAGGTATGTGCCCTTGAATGGGAAGTGAACTGGGGACACTTCGGTTTGAGGGTCTAACCACTGATCACCCCAACAGGGCTGCTTCCGTAGGTTTTCATGGCCAACACGTAGCCCAGCTGTGTGGATGCATGCAGTCGGAGGCCACGGATGAAGAGATGGTCCCCACTCACCCTCCTCCTGAGTCCTAACTCTTCCCCCAGAACAATGTCCAGGTGTGGGGACCAGGGTGGTGATGAGCAGACCTCCCGGACGACACAGCATGGTCCATCATTTTGGCTGGGCATCCAGGTGGGTGGTCCAGCCACTGAAGTGGACTTTGCAGACCTGGAGTCACCACGGAGCAGCCACGACGGTGACCAAACTGGGCAACCAGAGAGCTCTGACCCAGCAGAGTCAGCCAAACCCAAGAATCGCCTGGGGAGCCACCCCCACAGCAGGAAAACCCTTATCTCTGGGTGTGGCCACCAATCTCCGATGTCCAAAAGGCTCAGTTGGTTGAGCATCATCTTGTGCACCAAAAGGTTACTGGTTCCATTCCCAGTCAGGGTACATGCCTGGGTATTGGGTTCAATCCTGGGTCCAGGTGCTTAGAGGGAGCAACCAATCTCTCTCTCTCTCTCAACATGATGCTCAGTGAAATGTGGATATCAGATAAAGGGATAATTCAGAACACACACATCTCCAAAAAGCTGTGGTCCTGGCTGGTTTGGCTCATTGGATACATCATTGTCCCGAAGACTGAAGGGTCCATGTTCAATTCCATTCAAGCGCACATGCCTGGGTTTATGGGCTCCATCCCCAGTAGGGGTTGTGTAGGAGGCAGCCAATCAATGATTCTCTCTCATCATTGATGTGTCCATCTCTCTCTTCTGTCTTCCTCTCTGAAATCAATAAAAATATATATTTATTTTAGAAAAAAAATGTGGTGTATCTGACATCCACATTGCATTGGGTATACTGTAGGGTATCTGGCCACTCTCCTGGGACCTCCCTATTTTACAACAAAATAAAGGACAACAGGAGAGATAAGGGTAGAATCGTGAAATATTTATTGAAAAAACCAGCAAGACTGACACAATATGGGGCCAATAGGGAACATGAGTAATTATTGGAGGACCCCAATTCTAATTCATAGCACCCCCTCTGACTAAGGGCTCATAGACCATTTCTGCACCAGAGGTGACCCGTTCCTTTCCTTCTAGGTCAGCAGGGACCCGGTGCCTCCGGGGCGCTCCTTGGCATGTCCTTCTGGGTCAGCAGGGACCCGGTGCCTCCGGGGCACTCCTTGGCATGTCCTTCTGGGTCAGCAGGGACCCGGTGCCTCCGGGGCGCTCCTTGGCACGTCCTTTGGTGGCGTTGGAATGTCCCCAGTTGTCGGAAGGCCCCGCCGCACTGGGGACACCGGTAGGGCCTCAGGCCCGAGTGGGTGCGCATGTGGACGTTGAGGTTCCCTCGGTGGCTGAAGCTCTTGGGGCAGACGTCGCACTGGTACGGCCTCTCCTGGGTGTGGACCCGCTCGTGGCCACGCAGCGTGGACGCGTGGGTGAACCTCTCCTGGCAGACGGTACAGCAGTACGGCTTCTGGCCCGTGTGGATTCGATCGTGGACCTTCAGGTCCGAGGCCTGAATGAATCTCTTGGGACAGTAACGGCATTGGAACGGTCTCTCTCCTGTGTGTATCCTCCGGTGAAGGTCTAACTGAGATTTATAACTGAACCTTTTGCTGCAGTCCTGACACTCGTACGGGATCTGTCTCCTGGATTCTTTGCCAACAGGGTGACCAGTTGGCTCCACGGTGTTTGATGCACTGACTGAATTGGACCCGTGCTGTCCTGTGACTTGTCCTTGGTCCAATGGCACGGCTGCTTCTTGATGTTCCTCTTGGGAGGTGGGACTGTTCCCCCTTTTTCTCTTGGGGACACTGCTTGGATTGCAAGAACCTCTTCTCTTCAGACGCTGAGTCAAGGCCTGTGTCTCCGCAACGTGGGTGGGCGGTACGTCAGCAGCATCCACATGTTCAAGGCCAACTCCTTCTTGGGGGTTCTGCTCCCCCTCTGTCCTCACCAATTCTCCTGAAAGAAAGGGTTTAACACACAACATTAATAAAAGCAGTTTCAGGCCACCTCAGGGATTGCACATCCACCCAGGAACCAAGAGGTGGCCAGCTCCACTCCCTGTCAGGGCACATGCCCGGATTGTGGGGCTCCATCTCCGGTGGGTGCCATGCAGGAGGCAGCCAATCCATGATTTCCTCTCTCATCGATGTTTCTATCTCTCTCTGTCTCCTCTGCACTCTCTCTAACAATCAATTGAAGTATATATATATATATATTTTTTTTTTAAAAAGACCACTTTTAACACTATCAAACGCCTCTGAACCAAAACCCATGTTGATTGAGAACATCCCCATCAACCAACAAACCAAGAGACTAGCCTTAGGACACCAGGGAGTCCGTGGTGGAGAAGGCTTGGCATTGAGAGCCAACTGTCCGCAAAAGAGAACCACGACGCATGCCCACCTGCATCCCCAGCACAGGGAGCATCAATAACTGCTCTAAAAGCCCAGTTCCATACTCACCAGGACTGCTGGGAAGCGGAGGCTCTGGAGATGTGAGAACTGCTGCCTCTTCCCCATCTTCCATCACATCCTTCTCCAACTCCTCCACCTTCACCATGGGCCTCACACCCTGTGGGTCACTTTTCTTGAGAATCGTCTCTGGCAGGAGGACTCTCTGCCCCTGACAGTGGGCAAACAAGGGTGGTTATACGTGTCAGAAACCAGGGGTGGGAAGGTCTGTCCCTCCTTCCCCCATCCCAGTGGTCGGCAAACTGCGGCTCACAAGCCACATGTGGCTCTTTGGCCCCTGGAGTTTGTAGCAAAGGCCAGCTTAGGAGCACCCTCATTAAGTTAATAACAATGTACCTACCTATATACTTTAAGTTTAAAAAATGTGGCTCTCAAAGAAATTTCAATCGTTGTACTGTTGATATTTGGCTCTGTTGACTAATGAGTTTGCCAACCACTGCCCCATCCGGTCCATCTCCCTGACCTGGGACCCCAACTTACCTAACACCACAGTTTTAGGGCTCTGTCTAGACCTCCTTGGGGCCAAACCCATCACCCCCATCTCCCAAGTCTGTTGTTATGTACACCCATCACAGCCTTACGTCAAGCCCATACATTGTACTCCTTACTCTTTTTGTTGTTGTTGTTCATCCTCACCCCAGGATATTTTTTCCATTGATTTATAGAGAGCAAGGAAGAGAGGTGGACAGAGAGAGCGATGCAGGGAGGATGAGGAGAGAGAGAGAGAGAGAGAGAGAAACATCAGTGTGAGAGACCGTGAGAGACACTTGACTGGTTGACTCCTGCACGTCCCCAAACTGGACAGGGAATGGATCATGCAACCCAGGTATGTGCCCTTGACTGGGAAACTACAATCCTGGGTCTGATGCTGGAACCACTGAAAACACTGGCCAGGGCAAGAGTGTTTAGTCTTCATTCTCTAGGCATACCTCCCCTGGGCATTTCAACTGCTGGCTTCCTCCATTTGTGGAAGCAAAGAGATTCTGGACCCGGCTCTCCCCACTCCTCACCCTGACATGCCTAGAGGAACATTAGATTTCTACTGGCCTGTGGACCAAGGACAGAGGTCAGTGACTCTTTATGGTCCACATTGGTTCAGAAGTGCCCGAGGACTTCATGCATTTCCTGCATGCATTCAGGGGTCCCCTTCTAGCCTGTGTCAGAATTCCCAAATGCTGTAGCAGCTACGGGCACCCGGCCCCTTGAACTGGCTCCCACCTGTCTCCACAGATCAGGGCGTCACACACTCACCTGTCCCCACACCATGTCACTGGGTCCTGGCTGGTTCCCCGGCTCTCCGAGGACCTCCGGGCTGTTCTCAGGATGTGCCCCCGCCTTACTTTTGGGGGATGGGGACTTCACGGACAAGTCCATCCTGAGGTCTGTGTCCCTGGCTTCCTCGTCGGAATTCTCCTGAAGATACTCCTGTCCATGGAAGGTGACCACCGTCTGCAGGGAGGAAATGAAACAGGATGAGACCCGGGAGGAACCCTCCTCCTTGCGTGTGTCCTCCTCACACTCACACTTTCAGTGGAACCACACAGGGATGTTTCCTTCTCTCTCCCTTCCCCATTCTCTCTCTAAAAAAGGAATCCTTTCAATCAATAAAATGGCAACCGCCCACATGGTGGTAACCAAACATATCTCCCAACATTGCCACGGGCTCCCTGGAGAGCACGGCACCATCCCTGCAGCTGGTCTGTGCCTCAGTTTCCTCACTCGTGAGGCAGCACCAACAAGTCTACCTTTTTGGGTTTTTCTGAGGTCATTTGGAAAGTGAGCCTCAGGAAGGGAGATCAAATGTCAAAAGATGTCCATCTAAGGAATGCTCATGTGGCCTGGGCGCCGTGGCTCAGTGGTTGGGTATCAACCTATGAACCAGGAGGTCACAGCTCGATTACCAGCCAGGGCATACCACCGGGTTGTGGGCTTGATCCTCAATAGGATTGTGGGGGCATGCAGGAGGCAGCCAATCAATGGTTCCCTCTCATCATTGAGGTTTCTCTCTCTCCCTATCTCTCTGAAATCAACAAAAATATATTTAAAAAATAAAAAACAGAAAATTAACGCATGCTACCGTGTATATTACTGGCCTCCCTTGCACTGCCCATCCTGAGGGTCCCACTCACCCATTTCCTGGGCTTCTCCTTGTTCATCAGCAGGACCTCCAGCTCATCGCAGCTCTGCACCCTCTTCTCCTTGACCAGCACCTGCAGCTCCAGGGGCATGCAGGTCATGAACTTCTCCAGCACCAGCTGGTCCAGGATCTGCTTCACGGTGCGCACGTCCGGCCTCAGCCACCGGTGGAGGAGCGCGTTCATTGTGTGCACGCTCCGGAGGGGGTCTGAGCCCTCTGGGGGGCGGAAGGCTCTGAAGAGCACGTGGCCCCTCTCGGAGTCCTGGTACTGTCCCTCTGTGAGGCGTCCAGGGGGTGGTCCGGACGGTGGCAGCCCCCAGCCCAGAATGCACTGCAGGTCCCCATGCCAATCTGAACACGTCTGGTCTGTAGGCATCGTCACTGGAAACAGCTCCACTGGGACTGGAGCAAACCCGCCCTGAAGTCAGTCCTGAGGGAGAGCGGAAGAAGGGACGGACGCGGTAACAGGTGCACAGTGCTGGGGGAAGAGAGGAGAGAATGGGGTGAGTTACCCTGCTGACCCACCCAATACCAAACACCCCTCACTGGTCCCGTATTTAATGCCGTGGAGGTTAACCCATAGTATTCTTCTTTTTAAAAAATATTTCATTTTATTGACTTTAGAGAGAGATAAATGAAGAGGAGAGAGAGAGAGAGAAACATCCATCAGTCGACACCTGCACTCCACCAATGGGGATCGAGCCTGAACGCCGGGCATGTGCCTGACCAGGAAACAATCCAGTGACCTGTGGGTTCATGCGTCGACACTCAACACCTGAGCCACACCCGCTGGGCTCCAAAATCTACTTCAATAGTAACATCAGCGTCTATAGCTTCTTCTCCAGACAAGATGCAGGGGCCTGGCCGGGTGGCTCAGGTGGTTAGTTCTTCGTCCCGCGAGACCAGTTTGCAGGTTCCATGTCCGGTCAGGGCACAGAGAAGAGTCAACCAATGAATGCAATGCTAAGTGCAACACCAAACCTCTCTCTCTGTCTCTCTCTCTCTCTTTCTCTCGCACACACACAAATCACCAATTTAAAAAAAAGATAAGATACAGCAATTCCACTGGTAAATTTTAATCACTGTCCATGATTCTGTAGGAAAATACAGGAAAAAAATTGTTTACAACCTGGAATTCCATGGGACGTAATCCCGTGTGAATATGAACCTAAGATGGCCCCCAACATTCCCTGCTTTGCTCCAGACAAGGGACAGCTCCAAAGAACCCCAGGAGCTCGAAGCTCCTGTGGACATTTCCTTTTTCATATCTTTGTTGATTTAACGAGGAAGGGAGAGGGAGAGAGACAAACATCAATGAGGACAGAGAATCATTGATCGGCTGCCTCCTGCACGCCCCCTCTACTGGGGATTGACCCTGCAACCTGGGCATGTGCCCTTGACTGGAGCTAAACCTGGGACCTTCCAGTCCACAGGCTGATGCTCTACCCACCAAGCCAAACCAGGTAGGGCCAGATATTTTCTTACTGTGGCAAATTGCACAACCTAAAATTCACCACTTTAACTCCTTTTTAAAAATACTCAGCCGAGCATATGAAGAGAGGGAAAAAGAGAGATTTGTCTGTGCGTCCATTGGTGGATTCTTGTATTCGTCCTGACCAACTGGGCTACTCAGCCAGGGCCTAACTCTTTCTTAAAGGCAGCAGTTTGGGGCCACTAAGTGCATTGCAAATGCTGTTCTACACTCACCACTGTTTGGGTCCAGAACTGAGTTTTGGTCACCACAAAGAGAAAGGAAACCCTATCTCCACTGAGTTCTCTGCCACCCACCTCATGACCCTTGCCCTCAATTCCCTGATCTGTCTGAATGAATGGATTTAATGAATTAATTATCTGTCTGAATGAATGGATTAATGATCTGTCTGAATGAATGGATTAATGGATTAATGATCTGTCTGAATGAATGGATTAATGGGTGCCACTTACATAATCTGATCCCAGAAAATGATCTGTGAGATATTGAGGAAGCAAGATTTTTAATGACAAATTTTGACCCTAGCTGGTTTGGCTCAGTGGATAGAGCATTGTCCATGGACTGAAGGATCCATGTCAAGGGCACATACTTCAGTTGCAGGCCCAATTCCTGGGCTCGGATAAGGTGCATGCATGAGGCAACCAATCGCTATGTCACTCCCACATCCTTGTTTCTCTCTCTCTGTCTCTGCCTCTCCCTTCCACTCTGTCTAAAATTCAATGGAAAAGCATCCTAGGTAAGGATTAACCAACAAGAAGGAGGAATTGTCACAGGCCCTAAGGGACCTTCCAGAGGCAAGAGCCACTTCCCAGGATTCTCAGAGACCAGGTTTCTCTCAAGGGCAGCAGCTATGAATACAGGGCTCCCAGCCATCCTTCCCTCACAGATAGGGGGCCCACCTGAAGGCCAGGGCAAGGTCGCTGGAGAGTCAATAGGATGACACCCTAGGCTAGGTGTGTGTGTGTGTGTGTGTGTGTGTGTGTGTGTGTGTGGCAAGTTCCGTAGAGTTTCCTGTGTGTGGAAGGTGAGAACACATGTGTGAAAGCATGAAGCTAGGAAACCCTGGGGATTCAGAGGTTTCCTGTCACTGGAAATCAGGGAGGAGGCAGGGATTTGCCTGGTCATCTCTAGAACATTTGGGCTCCTTTCACGTTAAGAAAGCCATGGAAAAACAAACAAAAACTCAACAACAAAGACAGCCATGGCGTCACAGAGAAACTTAAAACCAGTGCCACGATATGGAAGCATCCGACGCGCCCATGAGCAAAACCACGGGACCAAGCAGAGGTGGTGCCTGTCCACAGGGGAACATTACTCGGCCTTAAAAAGGGATGAGACCCTACCATTTGCCAAAGCTGGGATGAGCCTAGAGGGTCTCAGGCTGCCAGAAATCAGCCAGTGAGAGAAGGGTGAGTTACCACAAGATTTCCCTTCCATGTGGAGTCTAAAGAACAAAATGAATGACCAAACACACTCCCAGACACGGAGAACGGACTGATGGTTGTCACAACCGGGCCTGAGGCGGGAGGGGAGGCACTGCCAGGCACCCTAAGATGCACAGGACAGCACCCCCATCCCACCCCCAAAATAAAAATAAATCCCGTCAAAAAAGCCAACAGTGGCCTAGACTGCACAGTCCTGGTTTTGAATAGAAACCACGCCCCATGTGTGAAAGGGGTGCTGAGGGTCCCTTGGTTTTCACAGGATCTCAGAAATGATGCACAGCGCACACACCCAGGTCATTCTGACACCAACCTCCATCCATCCTCCATCCGTCCATCCACCCATCCATCCACCCTCCATCCATCCACCCATCCTCCAACCATCCATCCACCCATCCGTCCATCCATCCTCCATCCATCCATCCACCCTAGGAAGGGAGAGGGAGAGAGAGACAAACATCAATGAGGACAGAGAATCATTGATCCGTTGCCTCCTGCACGCCCCCTCTACTGGGGATTGACCCTGCAACCTGGGCATGTGCCCTTGACTGGAGCTAAACCTGGGACCTTCCAGTCCACAGGCTGATGCTCTACCCACCAAGCCAAACCAGGTAGGGCCAGATATTTTCTTACTGTGGCAAATTGCACAACCTAAAATTCACCACTTTAACTCCTTTTTAAAAATACTCAGCCGAGCATATGAAGAGAGGGAAAAAGAGAGAGATTTGTCTGTCCAGGTATCTGTGCGTCCATTGGTGGATTCTTGTATCCATCCATCCATCCATCCATCCATCCACCCACCCACCCACCCATCCACCCACCCATCCATCCATCCATCCATCCATCCATCCATCCATCCATCCACCCTTTCCTCCGAACATCGGTCCATCCATCGGTCCTCTCTCACTTCCAAACGCCGGGCCTCGCCCGGTATTGGATACCCTCGCCCCACTCACCGCCTCCGAAGCGCCCGTCTGGCAACGCTGGAACCAGCACCTCCTGCGGCCCGGACTGGCGAGCTCTGAGCCGGGGCTGGAACCCGCCTTTTTACACACACGCTCCGGGCTTCACTTCCTGTTCCCGCCCCGCCCTGTGACTGGTTAGAGACCAGGCATTGATCCTTTTTTCATAATCTGCCTAGATAGGGTTTCCGGGAGAGACACACCCCGCGGCCCCATGGGGTGTTGGCTCTGAGCGCCTCAGCACGTGTCTGCAGCGATGGAAGGACCCCAGACACGCAGGCCCGGCCCTGGCGGGGGTGGCTCAGTGCTTCCAGCGTGGGCCTAGGTGCGCAGGGACACCCAGGGTCCCAGGTTCGGTTCCTCTCTATCCCTTTCTCTCCCTAGAATCAATTTTAAAAGAATAAATAAAAAGAAAAGCCCAGCCAGCGTGGCTCAGTGGTTGAGCATCGACCTACGAACCAGGAGGTCACGGTTGGATTCTTGGTTGAGGGCACAAGCTTGGGTTTCAGGATCAATCCCCCGTGTGGGGCCTGCAGGAGGCAGCTGATCAATGGTTCTCTCTCATCATTGGTGCTTTTCTCTCTCCTCCTTCTCCCTTCCTCTCTGAAATCAATAGAAATCTATTTAAAAAAAATAGTTAAAATGGTAAATTCCATGTGACTTGAATTTAATCTCAATAAATAATGTTTTTAAGCTTTATTTTTATTGTTGACAATATTATAGGTGTCCTCACCTCCCCCCGCCCCTGCCCTTTGCCCATCTCCACCCAGTTCCCACCCTCCCTTCCCTCAGGCCCTCACCAGGGCTGTGCCCACGGTCTCTGCACACGAATTATTTGTCTAATCCCTTTACCTTCTTTCAGACAGTCCTCCCCCCCTACTCCCACAGCTGTTAGCCCAATATATTAAATATTTTTTAAAAACTAGTTTGGTCCAGCCTGCATGGATCAGTGGTTGAGCATCAGACTATGAAGCAGGAGGTCACAGGTCAATTCCTGGTGAGGGCACATGCCCATTTTGCAGGCTTGATCCCCAGTGTGAGGCCTGCAGGAGGCAGCTGATACATGATTCTCTCTCATCATTGATGTTTCTTTCCCTCTCCCTCTCTGAAGTAAAAAAATAAAGAGTTAACCAGTGAATGCAATGCTCAGTGGAACTACAAAATTCTCTCCTCTCTGTCTCCCTCTCTCTCTGTATTTTAAAAATCATAATTAAAAAAATACAAGCTATGGGGATGTGATTGGTAAATTTGAATCCCTGTGTTGTTCACCTCAGGGCTGTGCCCATGCGCTCTGCACATGAATTCTTTCAGACCGTCCTCCCCTTCCTACTCAAGGAGGTCACAGGTCAATTCCTGGTGAGGGCACATGCCCAGGTAGCAGGCTGCATCCCCAGTGTGAGGCCTGCAGGAGGCACCTGATCAATGATTCTCTCTCATCATTGATGTTTCTCTTTCCCTCTCCCTTCCTCAGGTGTGTATATTTTAAATATGTATATTTAAAACTAGTTGTGTATATCAATATGTATATTTTAAACTAGTTGGGGAGTTTGATTAAGGAGAGGCCAAGGCCAGGGATGTGCCCCGCCCTCCTCCTTCCTCAGGTGGATCCCTCACCTGCCTCCTCTGAGCACAGGAGGCCTGTCTCCCAGCTGCCAGGCGTCACCAGGACACGGGGAGGGGGATTGGAACCTGGAAAGAGGGTCTTCCCTCCTTTTGAAGACCCCCCCCACTCCCCCGCTCATCCCAGCCCAGCGTGGCCACAAAGTGATGAGAAATGTCATGCCATGTCTGGGTCACGGCTCTTTGGAGGCACGGATGCCCCCGCTCCTTATTCTCTTTCCCTTTCCCCTGGCGGAGCCCAGACCAGGACAAGACCCGTGGAGACAGGGGACCCTCGGAGTAGAAGGGGTCTTTGCGTCTCCATCATTATCCAGAGGAGAGCCGCTGGCAGGCGGCGGATGCCCTCCCGGGGCTGTTGGATAGAGAAAGCACTTTTAGTTACTTAGTTAGCTAGCTAGTTAGTTAATTAACCAGGCAGTTTCTCTGTGTGTCTCCCGGGCTGTGGGGTGGGGGGTTACTCTGTTCCTGGCCCCAGGGGCAGGCAGGGGACGGCCAGGCTGACCCTTCCCAGTTCCCTCCTTCCCTGCACAGCCAGGCATTCTGTGCCTCCATCTCCCGGGTCCCTGTCCACAGCCAGAGGAGCCCATGACGTAGTCATCCCAGCCAGTGAGAGTAAAAGGGAAATGGCATTTCTTCAGAGAAGTTCCCAGACGTGGGCTGGCTGGGTCCTTCTTGGCCTCTTTTACAGCCTTAGGGTTACAGTCTCCTTCATCTGACACAAGCCTTGCTACCCCAGATTTTCATTTCTACCAGTATTTGCATGAAGTCGCCTTTCCACCCCTTTACTTTCTGTCTGTGTGTCTTCCAAGCTGAAGGGAGTCCCTTGCAGACAGGATATGCGCGGGTCTTGTCTTCTGACCCATTCAACCACCCTCTATCTTTTTATTTATTTACTAGAGGCTAGGAGCATGAATTGCTGCACGGGTGAGGTCAATCTGCCCGGCCTGTGGGATCAGGCCAAAACCACCTCTCCAACATCCCCTGAGGGGTCCCAGATTGCAAGAGGGTGCAGGCCAGGCCAAGGGACCCAACTGGGGCATGATCAGGGATGGGGAGGGACACAGAAGGTTGGCCTGCTGGGGAGGGATTGTGGGAGGGCTCCAGGGCATGTCCAGCCTGTCTTGCTCAGTCCCTATGAGACCAACCCCAGCAGCAAGCTTACGTACAGGTCACAGGTAATGCCCCCTGGTGGTGAGTGCACATCATAGCAAGAAGTTGAGTGGCCTTACCATATCATTAGCATATTAAGCTTTGATTGGTTGAACGGCCCCCCAGATGACTGGACACTTAGCATATTAGGCTTTTATCATATAGGATTGTGGACAGTGTTACCGATGTCCCCCACTTTTCCCTTTTTGCCCCCTCCTCACACTGCTGCCCCATACCAGGCCGTTTTCACACTGTTCTCTGTGACCATGGGGTATGCCATATGCACATCAATTCTTTGGTTCATCTCTTCCCTCCTCCTCCTTCCTCCCCACTCACACCTGTCAGTCTGTTCCAAGCATCCATGCCTCTGGACCCATTTTGTTTGTCAGTTTACTTTGTTCATTAGATTCCAACCTTGATTGGAGCATTTAATCCATTTACATTTCTCTCAACATGATGCTCAGTGAAATGAATGTCAGATAAAGGAATAATTCAGAACACACATCTAAAAAATGCTGTGGCCCTGGCTTGTTTGACTCAGTGGATAGAGCATTGGCCCACAGACTGAAGGGTCCCAGGTTCAATTCCTTTAAAGGATACCTGCCCACTTATGGGCTCGAGCCCCAGTAAGGAGCATGCGGGAGGCAGCTTATCAATGCTTCTCTCTCACCATTGATGTGTTCATCTCTCTCTTCTGTCTGCCTTCCTCTCTGAAATTAATAAAAGTATATATATTTTTTAGAAAAAAAATGTGGTGTATCTGACATCCACATTGCATTGGGTATGCTGTAGGGTATCTGGCCACTATCCTGGGACCTCCATATTTTACAACGAAATTAACGACAACAGTAGAAATAAGGGTAGAATTGTGAAATATTTACTGAAAAAAAACAGCAGAATGTCACAATATGGGGCCAATAGGGAACATGAGTAATTATTAAAGGACCCCAATAAGGGAGTAGGCACTGGCTTGTAGTCTGGGTCCCAGGAATGGCCTTCAAACCCCCGGATGTATGTCTGAGCCCCAGATAAACGTCTGGATGGTGGGAGGGCATTTTGAGCCAGGGAGGAAGGTCTAGGACGCGAGGGGGAGTTCTGGTACCTCAACTGGACATCTGGGTTATGGAATGGTGCTCTGGGTTACTGATGGAAAACCACACCACTGATACAACATGGTGTTCGAAGTTTATGGCCTGGGTCCTGGGTTGGCCTTCTTGGCCCCGCCATGATGGACTGGGACCTGGATGTAGGTCTGAGCCCCGGATGTAGGTGTGGGTGCTGGGAGAGATGTGTGGTCACTAGGGGGTGCTATAGGCCCAGGTATGAGGTTTGGTCAAGGGCAGGACCTAAGGATGATGAAATGGTGGTCAGGACTAGCCTGGATATTTAGACTCCAATAAAGGAATAGGCACTGGGTAGTAGTCTGGCTTTCTGGTCCTCGCCATAAAAGTCTGGGACCCAGATGTAGATCTGAGCCCCTGATGGAGATCTTCGTCCTCTGAGGGCAGTTCTCGTAGGGAGGGAGGTCTCAGCCCCGTGGGGCGGTCTGGTACCTCACCTGGACATCAGGGTTACGGAATGGTGGTCTGGGTAACAGATGGAAAACTACACCCATGATATAAGTCTGGATTAGTGTTTCAGGCCTGGGGCCAGGGATAATCTTCCCGGCCCCGCCAAGAAGGTCTGGGACCCGGATGTAGGTCTGAGACCCGATTGGAGGTCTGGGTCCTGGGAGGGCAGTTCCGTCGGTGATGGAGGTCTGAGCCCCCGGGGGCCGTCTGGTACGTCTCCTGGACACCTGGGTTATGCAATAGGGGTCTTGGTTAAGCAGGGAGATCTGGTCCCCCGATAAAACACTGTTTTGGGTGTTTGTGGCCTGGGCCCCCGGTTGGCCTTCTCGGCCCCGCCAGGAAGGTCTGGGACCCGGATGTAGGACTGAGCCCGGCTTTAGGTCTGGGTGCTGGGAGAGAGGTGTGGTCACTAGGGGGCGCTCTGGGCCCAGGTTGGTGGTTGGGTCAAGGGCAGGACCTCGGGATGAGGAAATGGTGGTTCGTTCTAGCCTGGATATTTACACTCCAAGAAAGCAATAGACTCTGGGTTCTAGTCTGGGTCCCCGGAATTGCCTCCTGGCCCTCACCATAGAAGCCTGGGACCCTGATTGATGTCTGTGTCCTAGGAGGGCAGTTCAGGCCAGGGAGGGCTATCTGAGCCCCGGGGGGCCATCTGGTACCTCACCTAGCCATGTGGGTTATGGACCGGTGGTCTGGGTTACGCGTGGAGATCTAGTCTCCCGATACAACTCTGTTTTCGCTGTCTGTTGCCTGGGCCCCCCGGGTTGGCCTTCTCAGCCCCGCCATGAAGGTCTGGGACCCGGACGTAGGTGTGAACCCCGGCCGGAGGTCCGGGTACTGGGAGGGCAGTTCGGGCCGGGGAGCGAGATGTGAGCCTCAGTGTTCTGTCTGGTACCTCACCTGGACATCTGGATGATGGAACAGTGGTCTGGGTTACGCATGGAGATTTAGTTCCCTGATACGACACTTGATTGTGTGTTTGAGCGCTATGGGCTCACGTGGGAGGTTTTGGGTGAAGGTCAGGACCTCGGGATGATGAGATGATGGTCAGGACGAGGCTGGCTATTTAGACTCCAATAAAGGAATAGTCACTGGGTTCTAGTCTGGGTCCCCGGAATTGCCTTCCGGTCCTAGCCAGAAAGGTCTGGGACCTGGATGGAGGTCTGAGCCCCGGTTGGGGGTCTGGGTGCTGTGAGAGAGTTGTGGTCACTAGGGGGTGCTATGGGCCCAGGCGGGAGATTGGGTCAAGGGCAGGACCTCGGGATGATGAAATGGTGGTCTGGACTAGCCTGGTCATTTAGACTCCAATAAAGGTGTAGAAGCCTGGGTTCCTGCCTGGGTACCTGGAAAGGTCTTCTGGTCCTCGCCATAATAGTCTGGGACCCGGATGGAGGTCTGAGCCCCAGATGGAGGTCTGGGTGCTGTGAGGGCATTTCGGGTCGAGAGGGAGCTCTCAGCCCGATGGGGCGGTATTGTACCTCACCTGGACATCTGGGTTACGGAATAGTGGTCTGGGTTATGCATGGAGATCTAGTTCCCTGATACAACGCTGTGTTCGGTGTTTGTTGCCTGGGTCCCGGGTTGGCTTTCTCGGCCCCGCCATGAAGGCCTGGGACCCGGATGTAGTTCTGAGCCCCGGTTGGAGGTCCGGGTACTGGGAGGGCAGTTCTGGCCCGGGAGGAAGGTCTGAGGCCCAGGGGGCGGTCTGGTACCTCACCTGGACATTGGATTCTGGAACGGTGATGTGGAAGATCTACACCCCTGATAAAAGACTGGATTCTGTGTTTGAGGCCTGGGCCCCGAATAATCTTCTCGGCCCCGCCATGATGGTCTGGGCCCCGGATTGAGGTCTGAGTCCCGGATGTAGGTCTGGGGGCTGGGAGAGAGGTGTGGTCACGAGGGGGCGCTATGGGCCCAGGTAGGAGGTTTGGGTCAAGGGCAGGACCTCAGGATGATAAAATGACGGTCGGGACTAGGCTGGATATTTAGACTCCAATAAAGGAATGGGCACTGGGTTCTAGCCTGGGTCCCCGGGATTGCCTTCCGGTCCTAGCCAGAAAGGTCTAGGACTTGGATGTAGGGCCGAGCCCCTGATGGAGGTCTGGGTCCTGGGAGCACAGATCGGGCCAGTAAGGGAGGTATGAGCCCCGGAGGGCGGTCTCGTACCTCCCCTGTAAATTGGGTTATGCAATGGTGGTCTGGGTGACAGGCGGAAAAGGACACCCATGATACAAGACTGGATTCCGTGTCTGAGGCCTGGGACCCTGGATAATCTTCTCGGCCCCGCCGTGGTGTTCTGGTACCCAGATGGAGGTCTGGGTCCTGGGAGTGCAGATCGGGCCAGGGAGGGGGGTCTGAGCCCCGGGGGGGCGGCCTGGTACCTCACATGGTCATCTGGGATATGCAATAGGGGTCTTGGTTAGACCTGGAGATCTAGTCCCCCCCGATAAAATAGTGTGTTAGGTATTTGTGGCCAGGGCCCCGGGTTGGCATTCTCGGCCCCGCCATGATGGTCTGGGACCCGGATGGAGGTCTGAGCCCGGATTTAGGTCTGGGTCTTGGGAGAGAGGTGTGTTCACTAGGGGACGCTATAGGCCCAGGTGGGAGATTGGCTCAAGGGCAAGTCCTCGGGATGCTGAAATGGTGGTCTGGACCAGCCTGGTTATTTAGACTCCAATAAAGGAATAGGCTCTGGGTTCTAGTCTGGGTACGTGGAAAGGCCTTCTGGTCCTCGCCACAATAGTCTGGGACCCGGATGTAGGTCTGAGCCCCAGGTGGAGGTGTGGGTGCTGTGAGGGCAGTTCGGGCCAGGGAGGGAGGTCTCAGCCCCATGGGGCGGTATTGTACCTCACCTGGCAATCTGGGTTATGGGATAGCGGTCTGGGTAACAGATGGAAAACTACACCCATGGTAGAAGTCTGGATTAGTGTTTCAGGCCTGGGCCCCGGGGTAATCTTCCCGGCCCCGCCATGAAGGTCTGGGACCCGGATGTAGGTCTGAGACCCGATTGGAGGTCTGGGTCCTGGGAGGGCAGTTCCGTCGGTGATGGAGGTCTGAGCCCCCGGGGGCCGTCTGGTACGTCTCCTGGACACCTGGGTTATGCAATAGGGGTCTTGGTTAAGCAGGGAGATCTGGTCCCCCGATAAA